>ML688485.1:830781-893343 GCA_007922175.1 Pelusios castaneus
TAGTCTACAGAAGAGAAGACTGAGGGGAGATTTGATAGCAACCTTCAACTACTTGAAGGGTTGCTCCAAAGAGGAGGGAGCTAGGCTGTTCTCGAGGGTAACAGAGGACAGAACAAGGAGCAATGGTTTCAAATTACAGCTGGGGAGGTCAAGGTTGGATATTAGGAAAAACTTTCTCACTAGGAGGGTGGTGAAGCATTGGAATGGGCTATCTAGGGAGGTGGTAGAATCTTCATCTTTGGAGATTTTTAAGGCTCGGTTAGACAAAACTCTGGCTGGGATAATTTAGGGGGAGTTGTCCTGCTTTTTAGCAGGGGGTTGGACTAGATGACCTCGTGAGGTCCCTTCCAACCCTATTATTCTATGATTCTATGATTCTAGGTGCCACTGAGGAAGTTAAAACAAGCCAAGTTTGAAGAAAAATAGACCAAGAATATTGAAGTTAGGAAGGTTTGCAAGACAGTGTCTCCTTCAGTTTGCAAGGTGCGTTAGGTAATTTGAGACTGAGGAGGCACAATTAAGCAACTCAATTTTCCACCCGAGTTTTCCATGAAACAGCAAATTTAAAACTGATCCAAAGAAATAATTTTTCAACACAGCGCACAGTTAGCAAGTGGAACTCGTTGCCACAAAATATCAGAGGGCAAGAGTTCAGAAGTCAAACAAATCATTGACTATCTAGGGATCATGGAGATAGTCTCATCCATTACAAGAGAAAGAATTTTTAAAAGTTGGGAACAGAAAGAAGCCCTCCTGTTTCAAGGTATAAGCCAACATCTTACTGAACAGGGCTAGGAGGAAACCGTTCTTATTGGCAGCCTATTCTTTAGGAGCCTCTCTTCCTCTGAGACAGCCTGTGTGGCCTGTTGTCAGAGACATGATCCTATATTAGATGGCTGCTGGGCTGTTCCCAGCTGGTGATTCCTACGTTTGCTCCCTCTACTTCCTCCCCACTCTTCTGCCTTAAAAGAAAAGAGACATGCAAAACAAAAGCTACTGTTAGTGCAATGTTTATACTGAAGAAATAAAGATGGAACAGTCAGGAATTTCACTGGGCCACTTACTTGATATTCTTATATTGTGCTCATCATTGCACTATCTGAGCACCTGCCAGTAATGCATTAAAAAAATTAAAAAAAAGAATAATATCAGTCACATTTGTTCTAGTTCCTCTATTGTTGTATTAATTCTATCTTAATATTACTTCTACTTTATGTTGTTAGCTATGTATATAGAATATACAGCATGTGTAAAACACCCAGGTAGTGTTGCAGGGACATGAAGACACCAAAAAAAAATCTGATGAGGTTCAACAAGGATAAGTGTGAAGTCCTGCACTGAGGACAGAAGAATCCCATGCACTGTTACAGACTGAGACCAACTGGCTCGGCAGCAGTTTGGCAGAAAAGAACCTGGGCGTTACAGTGGTCAAGCTGAATATGATTTAACCATGTGTCCTTCTTGCCAAGAAGGTTAATGGGCATCTTGGGCTACATTAGCAGGAGCATTGCCAGAAAATTGAGGGACGTGATTAGTCCCCTCTGCTTGGCACTGGTAAGACCCTACCTGGAGTACTATGCCCAGTTTCAGGCTCCCCACTACAAGAAGGCTGTGGACAAATTGTCCAGAAGACGGAACAAAAATGATTAGAGAGAATGAATGATTATGAGAGGCTGAGGGAATTAGGTTTATTTAGTCTGCAGAAGACAAGAGTGGGGATGGGGTGGGGGATTTGATAGTAACCTTTAACTACCTGAAAGGGCGTTCCAGGGAGGATGGAGCTGGGCTGTTCTCAGTGGTGGCAGATGACAAAAAAAGGAGCAATGGTCTCAAGTTGCAGTGGGAAGGGAGGGCGTTGAGGTTGGATATTAGGAAAAGTTTTGTCACTAGGAGGGTGGTGAAGCACAGAAATGGGTACCTAGGGAAGTGGTGGAATCTCCATCTGTATTGGTTTTTAAGACCTGAATTGACAAAACCCTGGCTGAAATGGTTTAGTCAGGGGTGGTCCTGCTGTGAGCAGGGGGTGGGACTGGGTACCATCTAACCTGAATCTTCTAGGATTCTATGAATTCTGCAATCATCTCTACGTAAGCAGATCCTTGCTCCCATGTGAAGCCCTGGCTCTTCATGGACCCAAGGGTCCACCCTGCTAGGATCCAACTCCAAGACAATGGCCTACAATTGTAATTCCCAGATTTGTGCACATTTAATATCTGGGCCAGAACACTGCATTAATGTACATTTTTGGGAGGCTTATTTTGAGTCAGTGGAAGTCCAACAGACAGTGCTAAGGCCATGAAACAGAAACAGCAGTACTGTTGAACAAAGGCTTGGCTGGGTCACAGCACAACAGACCCAAGCACCTGAGCCTACAGAGCTTTTCAGTACAGAATAAATAAATAAATAAATAATATTCTTCATTCTAGGGCTGAAGAAGCAAATCTGACCTCTGCCTGCCTCTTCTTGAAATAGAACACCCACACAGATGCAGTAAAGCATTTGGGTTGCACTGAAGTTTGGCTGAATCCTAGCTAACATTCCAATATTTGGCTTTAGTCAACAACTGCTAGCTGAAGTCAGGTAGTGAGAGGGACTGCTTCTCCACATGGTGCCACTGAGGTCCCATCCCAGGAGCATGTAGTGTGTGTGTGTGTGTGTGTCTCTCTCTCACACACACACACACACACACACACACACACACACACACACACACACACACACACACACACACACACACACACACACACACACACACACACCCCTCCCCCCCCCAAGGTGACATGAAGACTGCACTGATATTTGGCATCTGATCTAAAAATAAACAGGTCAGGTGTCCATGCAAATGTGATTGGATCTGCCAGCAAGCCATTAACAGTCAGTCACAAGATGCTTTTGACTTGCCTGTAGGATTTGGCAGGGCAGAACAGGATCATTTTATAGTGGTTCCAGATGGTGCTGTCAGACAGGTCCCTGAAGGTTGTGATGAGTATTTCTTCATTCTCCCCTAGCTTCTAAAGCACACACTCCTGCCGGAATCCATTCTATCCCCCCATCTGCTCAACGTGTATAGGAAACCGCTGCAGAAGATGGAGACACTTGGGAGCTGTGCTGCCATCACAATGCTGTAGGTATTTTACCTTATGTTTCCTTTCCATCAAATCCAGATTCTCTAGTCTCTGTGCTCTCCCAAATACCTAACCAAGATCAGGTACTAAATGAAAATCATCGAGCTTAGACTCAATCCAGGAAAGACAGAGGATGCTGGTAGGGAGAGGGAAGCACTGAAGAACCGACAGGAGTTGTGACTGTTCCCTCTGTCGATGATGACTCCTGGCTTTTTAACTCATTTGGTCAAAATCTTGAAGGGTCTTACTGAAGCCATCATGATTCATGCATCTCAGACAGCAGGGATGGTATGAAGTATCTTTTAGTTGATCCAGAGTTTGCAAACTTTCTTCTTCAATATGAACTTTATCATAGTAACCCATATCTGTCACTATTAGGCTACTTAAGGCTATCCTGAAAGACAACTGTGAACCTTTAAGTAACACAGCTGCAAGTGTGATTCAAAGTGTAGGTCAGTTGTGATCTGTAAATCTTTGACACGTCTGTCATGAACCGTTGTGTGCCCCCTCACAGCAGTGATGACTCAGCAAAGGGACCAAATGGCAGAGTATTCAGTGGAAAACGCTTTGGCTACAAGATTGCTTCCTCTTGCTATCTATGAGAGACCACACCCTCCCAGGAAAGGACGTGAATCAGACACATTGAGGATGCGTTCTAAAGCCGTCTTCAAGTGGGAAGAGTGTTGGTTGGGTATATTTATTATTTGCAGGAAGGGGCATGAGAGAGTCTCCCAGTCATTCTGCCCCTGCCTACATCTGACCACTGCACACTGTTCTCCTGTTTGGACCTTGAATTCCACCAACGCCATGCTCCCTTCTCATACAAAAATTTCAGTTCCTTTTCCAATGCTGCCCCCATGCCTGGAACACCCTCCCTGATTCTGCATGTTATACAGACTTTGGATATGTCTACACAGCAAATCAATCCTTACGGCTGGCCTATGTCAGCTGACTCAGGCTCGCAGGGCTCCTCTGTAAGGGCGGAGGCTCCAGGCCAAGCCCAAACCTGCATGTCTACACCCTGATTTTACAGCCCTGTAGCCCCAGCTGTGACAGGGACAGCCATGTGTGCTTATCCACAGTGCAGGCATACCACTTCTTCTCCTTTAATTCCCTCACCGAAGCTCATCTTTTCCTACAACCCTTCAATTGCACTAATGAATCCCTTCAAACAATAAATAAAATGTTAACTGTATGTAAAGAAAAATATAGAAATAACTAACATGATGTGACTGCACCCCCTTAAGCAAACCTTCCTGTGTATAACTATCTTATTCTGTGTATTTCTCCCTTTGCCTTACCTGTTACTTTTCCCTGCGCTGTGGCTGACTGCAAATCAGGGGCACTGTAAACTCTCCGGGCAGAGACTGTCTCTCCACTTTTTATTATAATACATCATGAACACATAGGGAACTAAACAAGCATATTAAATTAAATACCAAGTTGGTGGGGGGCAGGGGCTGGACAGCTGAATGGTTTTGAGCTGGATGAAAGCCTGGTTGCAGAGCGCATCTCTTCACATGAACCTCCCGGACAATTCAGTTGATTTATTTGAATGCTCAATCTAGCAATCAAACAACAAAATAAACAGACTTGCTTTTACTTGAGCATGTGACCCTTGGATCGCACATTCATTCAATTCAGCCTGCTCTGACCTCAGTGCAGTATATTCCACAGGGCGGATGAAAGTTTGACACCACTGGGGGCAGCCAGGGGAAGGATGCAATTGAAAGTCTCCATCTCCAAGTCACTCCTCAAAACTCACCTCTCACTGAAGCCAGAGAAAACAGCAATCTGAAGCCAACGAGACAGGTGGCGACTTGAGATCACTACTCTTGATGGTAAAGAATTGTGCCTACCCTATTATCTTTACAACCCTGCCTCCTCCACCTGTAAATCACTGAAGCCCACATGCTCATCTCATCCATCTATTATAGATGGTGAACTCTTTGGAGTGTCATCCATGAACAGCACCTAACACAACAGGACCCAGAAATAATTATCTTCTAAATGCCACCAACAGCATAAAATGAGATGTTGAGACCTGCTGGGTTACTTGCATTGCTAACATAAAGGTACGAATAGTTCTAAAAACAAAGTCAATCAATCTTCAACATTAGCACCTTAAAAAAATAAATTGGGAGGAGGACATTAGGGAGAATAAAAGGAAGGGGCTGCTGGTCAGTAAGGAACATATTCCACTGGGCATTCACAATCAGTTATTTTCATACATTCATAATTTTTGTAGCTCTCAACCAAACTTTATTAGTCAAAGGGGCAGCACATTGATTAGGGACATGGCCACCTGGCAATTTTCAAACAAGGTGGCTTTTCAGTTATTCAGGGCCAAAGAAACCCAGTACATTTTCTTAAAACATGAAACACAGAAGTGGTTTTTTTATGTGATGCTTATTTTTTAAAAAATAGGCAAAAATGAATGAAATTAAAAAAAATAATTTTGGATTTAAAATGAAAGCCCCATGGGTGTTCTGAAAAGTGGAAAGCAACTGAATATAGGAATGAAATTACTTCCTTTTTTTTTTTTTTTTTTCCAAACGTTAATATGGTTTTTGTTTAATTGAGTGCCAGTCTGATAGACTGACATTTTCTACGTGTCAAAGGTGGGACAAGGTTCTCCCACAATGTTCTTCCCTGCAGCATCACTCCCTACAAAAATAAAACCCTAACCTGGAGGAAGTGTGAAAAGGAAGTTCAGTCTTCATGGACTCTTATTTTTTTGGTCTCTTAAGTGAGACTGCTAGCTAGTGGCACATGGACAGCTAACCATTGCTAACACAACTGAAATCAGCTCACTTCACACAAGTTCAACAGCCATCGGATGACAACAGCTTTTGATCATTAACATCTAGAGTTGGTTTTGAACAGAGAAACTGCTTTCTCAACCAAATATGCTGTAAATTGTCACTTCTACAACTCTAAGTACCAGTAACTCTGTGTGCTGGTTTATTGAGGTACCAGGTACAGTTGTGTAGTTAAAGTTTGGTTAAGTTGTGCACTTAAATTACTTATATCTTCTTATCTATCAAGAATACAGTGTATCCACCCCAAAATTACAGAATTCGCTCTTTGAGAACAGAATGGATTTTGTGATAATTTGCACATGAATTGGTTAATTGATTTAGGAGCTAAAATTAATTTTAAAATTGACCCTTTAAAAATTTTAGCACTGCATCAGACTTTCTTTCCTCCTAAATGATACTGATAGACTATCACAGGCTCATGAAATATCCATATAGTTAAAATGCTCTGAAATCTCATACAGAGACCACCTGGGACAACTTTTTTAGGTTTAATGGTCATTTTTTGCCATTATTTTTCATACATGAAAGTTGCTCTTTCAGCAGGGACTGAAGACTAGGGCTCTAGTTCAGATAAGTCCATGAAGAATTGCCCTCTTTCAAAATGGCTTCCATCTCTTATTGTTCTCAAATGGGACTGAGGCCACAGGCTACAATTTGCAAAGGTTACTGCATAGAGGGCTGCCATCTTCCCAGAGGGCAGGTTGGCTTCACTACCACTCAGAGTGAATTAGTGGCCATTTTGAAAGTTGAGATCTTTTGAAGAAGCTTCAGGTGCTATCTCTGCTGATATCAGTCTGAAATAATGCATCTATTACATATCTTAGAAATATCATATGGTAAACATGTCATCTGAATAGGTTTAGTGCAAAATACAGGACAGGCTCATCCTCATTAATCCAAAACCAAGAGTTATAAACCCCAGAAAATGCAGAGTTAAATTTACATTTATAGGAAGTCCAAATATGTTGCGGTACAGAAAAAGAATCGTTACTTACCTGACAGTAAGTCAGTCAGCGGTTTTTCCAGAGGTGGTGTTTGCATGGATTCCACACAATTCCATTTTTGGTGAACGAGCACCCCCATGCAGGTTATATCAGATTCTTTTGGCCAGCAAGTCCGTTGGGGCTGTGACTGTACCCTACATGTTCTTGCACCCCCTCATTGAGGGCATAAAGGACAAAGTGAGCCCAACCATCCCTCAGTTCTTGTGCTAATAAAGAACTCGGATTCTGTAGGATTCTGTAGTAGCAGAGGAGGAGGTTGGGCCATGGAATCCATGGGGACAACACAGCCAAAAGATCCAGAGTTACTGTAGGGTAATAATCCACCCTCTCAGAGAACATCCACATGAACTCCACTCTTGGGCTATGTCTACACTGGCAAGTTAATTCGAATTAAGGAAACTTAATTTGAACTAACTTAAGCCTTGGCCACACTAGGCTTTCACTAGTTTGAATTAAGGGCTTCCTTAATTAGAACTAATAACTGTGATTATGCCTTTCGAACTAACCCTTAATTCAAACTAGTTAATTTGAATTAAGTCAATGTGGCCATGTTAGTTCGAACTAACCGGCACATTGAGCTTAATGCAACTGACTAATCGAACTAAGCAAGTGCCATTAATGGCACTTGCTTAGTTCGAACTAAAATTCCAGTGGGGCCATGCTAGTTTGAATTAAGTTAATTTGAACTAACTAAAAGTAGTTCGAATTAGTTAGTTCGAATTAACTAATTCAAACTAACTTTGGTAAGTGTAGACATAGCCTTGGTGACTAACAAGCACTTATGTGCTTGGAAGTGGGTGGTAGGAGTCCTTCTTGGGAAACACCTCTCAAAGTAGGTATCAAATCTGAAAGACTCTACCATAGAGCATGGGTCTTGTAAAGGTGGACCAAGCTCCATGAAAACATTCTTCAGCCAGGCAGGAAACATTGCTTGAGCTCTAGTGGAATGAGCTAAGTAAGCCTAAGCTGGCTAACTCACATCATGTCCATAGACAAAGGGACACACACTCCGACAGTATCTGAGAAGATATCTGTATGCAATGTTGTTGTAGCTACGCTGGACCTTCACCTACCTTGTCTCAGACTATTACCTGACCTTTAACCCTTTATGCAAAGGCCACAACGAAGTTCCTGAATGGTTTGGTCCCATCACCGTACAAAGCCAGAGCCCTTACTACCATTCAGTGTGTTACATTAAGCTTCCTCTGGAGATGAGGGAGGTTTGGAGAAAATTGAGGTAGTTCACATGGAATTCTAAAACAACTCTGAGCAGGAACCTGGCAATGACCCTGCATTTATAAACAGTGTACTGAGGGCCCCATCATCAGGTCCTGAATCTCCTCCATCTTTCAACTCTTGCAATGATCATACAACAGCAGTCTTCATCAACAGATGGTAAACTGAATGGGTTTCTAAGGGCTCAAAGCGGGGACCCATCAACTTGGCTAGTACTACACTGTGGTCCCAAGAGGAAGGGGGCCTCCATAAACATGAATAAGGAACCTTATCACTGCGGGGTGATAACATACAACATGAACCAGGGTAGGGAGGTGATGTGCAGATCCTGCTGATTTATAGGTTCCAAGGCCAGAAAGAAGTGCTCTGACCATCTAGTTTGCCCTCCTGTGCAGCACAGGCCAGAAAACAGCCCTAATAAAAAAAGCTTTAAGAAAATCATTCAATCATGACTTATATATGAGCAGTGTTGGAGAATCCGCCACAGCCCTTGGGAAATTCTTCCAGTGATCAGTTACTCCCACTGTTAAAAATTTACACCTTATTTCCAATCTCAATTTGTCTGGCTTCAATTTCCAGAAACGGGATCGTACTATAGTTTCCTCTGCCAGACAGAAGAGCCCATCATGAAATAAACAGTTCCCGTCTCTTTAAAAGGCTGCCTGTGCCCCTCTAAATACCCACTGAGAGCACTGCACCCTGAAGGGGCACCATTCAAGCCTCCCACAAAAGTGCAACATGGCAGGATTCATGCAGGGAGCCAAGGAGAAAGACAGGAATTGCTGGGGTTGATCACCCAGTCTGAGTCCTGAAAGCCGTGGGCCTGCCCCTGTGGAACTGGATGAGCCCTTGTGTCCTGGCACACTGAAGGCTTCACTCCCGGGAGACTGGTGACAGGCTGGGACATAGACTAGACCCTGTGACTCTAACAATACCACTCAATCATTTCCTTGCCACTGTGCAAGCCACAGGCATCGGTGCACTTCAGTACCTCCTATTCTCTTCTTGTGGCACCTATCAAGCACCCTGTAGGCTATAATACTTAGCTCTAATTTTGGTTGTTAGGTGGTGACAGTGCCTGTACAAGATAGGAGATCAGATTAGATGACCTGGTATTTCCTTCTGGCCTTAATATCTATGACTATAAGGCAGGTTTTATAATTCTTTAATCACTCTTGTGGCTCTTTTTCTGAACCCTCTCCAATTTAGCAACATCCTTCTTCAGTGGTGGACACCAGAACCAGAACCAGTTTTCCAGCAATGGTCTCACCAGCATCAAACACAGAGATAAAATAACCTATCTTCTCCTGCTGAGCAATCTCATTTATGCATCGTGTTAGTCCTTTTGGCCACAGCACTGCACTAGGAGCTCCACAAGCCCAGATTGTTTCTGGGCTAGTAAACAAGCCAATATTGCTGAAAGAGGTGATGTCACAAGAGACAGTGAATGCTGAGATGACCGAACAGAATCTCTCTTCCCAGTACCTTCAGTCAGTTTGGTTGATGATTTCCTGCTAACCATTTCTTTTTGTGGACATCAGCCAGCCAGCAAGCAAGCGGGCCATCAGACATATTACTGGCTCTTTGTCAGGCTATGTTAAGACACGCCTTGGACCCAAATACAGGAACACCTGGCCCGTAATATCAGCAGCAGCCCTGGAGCTAGCCTCATCAGTCCTGCCCAACTTGCCTCAGTTTCCTCTGTACCCTTGATATAAGGGGCATCAGCAGATATGCACAAATTAGTCCCGATGACCACAGGATGAGAAAACATCTGTCTGACCCCATCAGAAACAGAATATCTGACATGTTCTGATCTGTGGCAGGTTAGATCTATTTCTAGGAGTCCCCACTTGCCAAAGATGTTCTGCAGCACTAAGTCTTTGACAAACCTCTTGTGGTTATCTGACAACTGCCTGCTGACTGGACCTGCCAAAGTACTCTGATAGCTAAGAAGGTGCAGAGTCACTGGTGTGATCTGATTTGTAATGACCAGCTCCAGAGCTGAACGGCCTCCAAACAGAGCAGAGACAATCTTGGTCCCCTTTGTCTCTTGATAAGATGAATAACGGTGGTGGTGTTTGTCAGACCTTGGGTTGTAGATCCCTGGAGTAGCACTAGGAACACAGTGTATGCCAAGCAGATGGCTTTGAGTTCTAGGATGTGTAAGTGGAGACCATAAGCTCCGAGTCTGAAGCTATCTAGATGAGCAAACAAAACAAACAAGGAGTCCTGTGGCACTTTTAAAGACTAACAACTTTATTTAGCGCATGAGCTTTCATGGGAGAAAATCCCACTTCGTAAGACGCTTTTAAGATGCTTTATTAATCTTTAAAAGAGCCACCGGGACTCCTTGTTTGTTTTGCTGACCTAGACTAACACGGCTACCCCTTTGAAACCTATCTAGATGAGGTCTCCCATTGCTGAGAGAAAGCATCTGTCACCAAAATCTTGGTAGGTAGAGGTGTAGAGAAGGTACTTCCTTGTGCACATAAAAAGGATCTTTCTATCAGTTTAATGAGATGACTTCTTGTGGGTCCCATGTCAATCATATCCATATGGTGCCTGCTGGGTAGACTGGCAGAGACTCTGGAAGTTTTTCACCTTCCTCAGTAGCACAGGGCACAGGTCACCTCCTGGTGGAGTCTCTGTACCTTGGAGTCTTTAAACTTTAATCATTCAGTCATAGGTTAGAAATTTATTACATAAGTGGGAGATGGGAGCGAGGTTCCGTGGCCTGTGTTGCGCAGGAGATCAGACTAGATTGCAATGGTCATTCTGACCTTAAAGTCTATGAGTCTATTAATAGAACTAAGCCCCTGGGGCATCCAGTAGGGCCATGGCTGATATGGGTATGGGCACTGGAATGGAATTCTCAGAGGAGGTACCAGAGCGATATTCCCTCTGGGTCTTACGTCCCTCTCTGTTGTCCCTTGGAGATTGGTGGAGGGGAGAGGAGTACGGAAGCAAGACCTACTGAATCTGTAAAAATGAGCTTAACCTAGAACTACAAACATGACATTACCTTAATCAAAGCCACGTTTAGCACATGGTTGTACCATCACTGTCCTAATCTGGTGGCCAATGTGTGGAGAAATGGAGATGAAACAGACTCATAGACTCTAAGATCAGAAGGGACCAATATGATCATCTAGTCTGACCTCCCACACAATGCAGGCCACAAAACCACACCCACCCACTCCTGTAATGAACCTCTAACCTATGACCAAGTTATTAAAGTCATCAAATCATGATTTAAAGACTTTAAAATACAGAGAATCAACCAGCAAGTGAGCTATGCCCAATGCTACAGAGGAAGGCAAAAAATCCCTAGCGCCCCAGCCAATCTGCCTTGGGGGAAAATTCCTTCCCGACCCCAAATATGGTGATCAGTTAAACCCTGAGCATGTGGGCAAGTCTCAACAGCCAGTCACCCAAGAAAGAATTCTCTGTAATAAGTCTGAACCCACCCCATCTAATGCCCCCTTCCCAAGTCACTGGCATATCTATCACCAGTAGTAAAAAATGGACAAATGCCAAACTGAGCCATCCCATTATATCATCCCCTCTATAAATTTATCAAGCTCAGTTTTGAAGGCAACTATGTTTTTTGCCCCCACAGCTCCCCTTGGTAGGCTATTCCAGAATTTTATTCCTCTGATGGTTAGAAACCTGAGTCTAATTTCAAGCCTAAATTTCCTGATGGACGGTTTGTATCCATTTGTTCTTGTCTCCACATTGGCGCTGTATTCAAATAATTCCTCTCCCTCCCTGGTATTTATCCCTCTGATGTGTTTATAGAGAGCCATCATATCTCCCTTCAACCTTCTTTTGGTTAAGCTAAACAAGCCAAACTCTTTAAGTCGCCTCTCATAGGGCAGGTTTTCCATTCCGTGAATCATCCTTGTAGCCCTTCTCTGCACCTGTTCCAATTTGAATTAATCCTTTTTAAACATGGGGGACCAGAACTGCACGGAATATT
This sequence comes from Pelusios castaneus, assembly GCA_007922175.1. Classification (NCBI taxonomy): domain Eukaryota; kingdom Metazoa; phylum Chordata; order Testudines; family Pelomedusidae; genus Pelusios; species Pelusios castaneus. The sequence goes on from ML688485.1 coordinate 842,951, forward strand.
CTAAATGAGGTCTCACTAGCGCCTTGTATAACGGTACTAACATCTCCCTATCTCTACTGGAAATACCCCTTCTGATGCACCCCAGGACCGCATTAGCTTTTTTTTTTTTTTTTTTTTTTTTTTTTTTACAGCCGCATCGCATTGGTGACTCACAGTCATCCTGTGATCAACCAGTATGCACAGGTCCTTCTCCTCCTCCGTCACTTCCAACTGATATGTCCCCAACTTATAAGAAAAATTCTTGTTATATGTCCCTAAATGCATGACCTTTCACTTCCTTTTATTAAATTTCATCCTATTCTTAATACTCCAGTTTACAAGGTCATCCAGATCTTTCTGTATGATATCCCGATCCTCCTCTGTATTGACAATACCTCCCAACTTGGTGTCATCTGCAAACTTAATTAGAACATTCCTACTTTTTATGCCAAGGTCAGTAATAAAAAGGTTGAATAAGACTGGTTCCAAAACCGATCCTTCAGGAACAATGCTAGCAACCTCCTTCCAGCTAGACAGTTCACCTTTCAGTATGACCCGCTGTAGTCTCCCCTTTAACCAGTTCCTTATCCACCTTTCTATTTTCATATTAATCCTCATCTTTTCTAATTTAACTAATTAGTCCCTATGTGGAACCATACCAAATGCCTTGCTGAAATTTAAGTAAATTAGATCCACCGCATTCCCTTTATCTAAAAAATCTGTTATCTTCTCCAAAAAGGAGATCAGGTTGGTCTGGCACAATCTACCTTTTTTAAAGCCATGTTGTATTTTATACCAATTACCATTAACCTCGATATCCTTAAGTACTATCTCTTTCAAAATTCTCTCCAAGACCTTGCATACTACCGAAGTCAAACTAACAGGCCTGTAGTTACCTGGATCACTTTTACTCCCTTTCTTGAAAACAGGAACTACATTAGCAATTCTCCAGTCATACGGTACAACCTCTGTGTTCACAGATAGATTAAAAATCCTTGCTAATGGGCTGGCAATTTCACATGCCAGTTCCTTTAATATTCTTGGATGGAGATTCTCTGGACCCCCCAGTTTAGTTCCATTAAGCAGCTCAAGCTTGGCTTCTACCTGAGATATGGTAATTTCCACCTCCACGTCCTCATTCCCATTAGCTACCCTACCTCTATCTCCAAGCTCGCCATCACCCTCATTAAAGACAGAGGCAAAGTACTTATTTAGATATTCAGCCATGCCTAGATTATCCTTTATCTCCACCCCATCCTCAGTGTTTAGAGGTCCCACTTCTTTCTTCTTTGTTTTCTTCCAATTTATAAGGCTAAAGAACCTTTTACTATTGGTTTTAATTCCCTTAGCGAGGTCGGACTCTGCTTGACTTTTGGCCCAGTCCAGGCCATTTTGGCCCTTCAGAAACACTCCACTATCGGTATTGTTAAGTCTATTTCTAACAGTGCTTATCCTTCGTAAAGTGCATTGAGATGCTTGGATGAAAAGCTCTATATTATGTACTACTAGCATACTTCTTTCACCCTCTGTCAGGCCAGCCAGTTGAAGGCTATCAGAATGACACCTCACCCTCAAACTCCAAAAATGCCAGGAGCTTCTTCAGAGAAGTGAGTGTCTCCCCCAGCTTCTCTGAAGAAAGAATCCTTACTCTTTTTGCATGCAAAGAACATCCTGCAGACAACAATCTTCCCAGAGATTGGATTCCTTGAATCATGTGTTTATAGAGTAGAGTTCTGCCTTTCACGTCCACATACCTTTGAGAATATTCTTCTGGCAATGGCATACGCATCCTCTGAAAGATACTGAACACACTTATTTTATTCAACTACTGAAAAAGAGCTAGACTTGGCCATGGAGTCTGGTCACTACCAATGCAAACATTCAGCACAGACACCTATGAGATGTCACACCACTGCAGTCAAACCAACATGCTACATTTTGTCTGTCATTTTACTGTAACAGGGTCTCATCTTTGGTCTATTACCAAGTTGGGTGAGATGTGAACCAGAAACCATGAGAAAAGTAGCCAATTATAGGAACAATGAAGTTTGCAAAATTTAGTGATCCCAATCAAGTTTATAGTAGTTTCTCTCTGTCTTCCACAGGTGGAGTTCAACAAGATGGACCCAAACTTCATTGCTATCTTGAGAACAAAACAGACAGTAATCAATCTATCATGAAGTGAGTTAAAATTCACACCCACTTTAGTATCCCTACAATTCTTAGGAAAAGGAGCTAAGTGCAGCCATAGCTTATATAAGATGACGAGACAGAGAGATACAAAAAGGGAGCAGAGACAATGACTCCGCCTTCCTCTATCCCAACTACTATGTACAGTTTGAAGTTTCTTTAGTCATTAAACTAACCAGCCTTTCTTCTCTTATTGTTCCACACAGATCTAGAGCCAATATCTCAGGCAATAGAGGGAAAAAAACATTAATACCAAAGAAACATAAAAAACAAAAAAATAATAAAACCTATGTTAAAGTGCTTCCCAAAGCTGAACATCTCATGAGCTTCTCCCTCGACATATTGAGGCCTGGTATTTTGGTAGATCCTTGGAGAAGTAAATCTAGAAGGATTTGGTTGCATCAAATCATCTAAGGCTAGTTGGAAAGACACTACAATGCACTTAGTATTGTGCCCAATCATGGCCCTGAGTCGACTTGGGAGGATGACCACATGCCTCACAATGGTAAATCTTGTGCATGGCCCCAAGACAACTGTAGATGGAAAATGGACTCTTGGCTGAAAAGGTGTATATCACCGCCAGATGTCAAGCTATCATAATAGGAAGAACAGTTTCCAACCTCAAACATTGGAAGGGAATTTGAGCCATGGCACTGAAGTTTCCCTCAGTGTCTCACACAGCATCCTTTAAGAAATCTCATTAACATTATTGTCTCATTACTTGAGAGGGCTAATGAGGCTCTCTTGCTGCTTTAGAGATGACTTTCAACTACTAGTGATAAATATGTTCAATGGCCTGTGATGGGAGGTTAGATGGGGTGCATTCTGAGTTACTACAGAGAATTCTTTCCATATGTCTGCCAGGTGAGTTTTGCCCACATGTTCAGGGCTTAGCTAATCACCACATTTGAAGTCGGGAATGGATTTTCCCCTAGGGGAAGATTGGCAAAGGTTCTGGGGATTTTTTCGCCTTCCTCTGTAGCATGGAGCACAGGTCACTTGATGGTGGATTCTCTGTACCTTGAAGTCTTTAACCATGATTTGAGGACTTCAGTAACTCAGTCATAGATTAGGGCTCTATTACAGCAGTGGGTGGGATGTTTTGTAGCCTGCGTTATGCAGGAGGTCAGACTAGATAATCATAATGGTCCCTCCTGACCTTAAAGTCTATGTGTCACTTAAGATAGTTTGAGCCGTGAATTCCACTGCCTGTCAGTGGGACTTGGCCCAAAAGATTTAGGAGCTTCTTTTGAAAATCTTCCCATTAACTACTCTACATACATGAACAAGAGAAATCTGCTAGTCTACTACACACATTTTTATATGATAAGGCAGTGGTTCCCAAACATCATTGTTCCACCACCCCCTTCTGTCAACAAAAATTACTACATGATCCCAGGCAGGGAGGGAAGCCCCCTCCAGCTTCGGCTTCAGTCCTGGGCAGCAGGATCACTTAGGAAGGAATCTTGTATTGTGGCGATGGCTGAAACTGGCTTTTCTTTTCTCCATCTCAATCTGTGGTGAATTACATCCTACAGATGCTGACAGACCCAAAAGAGATGCATAGAGTAGACTTACCTGCGGCATGTACTGCACGTAATTCTCACTGGCAAAGGAGTCCATGTTGCTTCACTTTTCAACTTTTAACCACCCAGTCAGTGAACATTGCACAGTGCTGTTATTTGACAGGAGTGAACTGGAAAGCTGTGAGAACCTGGCGAACCTCACTGGTGAACCTCACTTCCTCAGGCAGGTGCTACAGATGCACACTGAGAGAGAAAGGTCTTTTATGCTCACCTAGGGACAAACATAATATTCCGGGAAGTTTGCCACCACAGGCTTCTAGCTCTTTAGATTCATCTGTGCCTAGACGGACAAAGATCGATGATCTGCAGAATGGTTGAGGCCCATGAGAAGGGATAATTCAGAGCTGCCTCATCATTTGTTAATATCAACCAATGAGAAACAATGTGTACCATCCAGGGGCTACAAGTAAAGCAGTTCATTGCAGAGAGAGGAGGGGCAAGGGGAGAAAGCTTTTTTTTAATTGAAACAATTGTCATGTATTCAGCAACCCCACTGTGCTAGGCACTGTAAAATGCAGTGCCCAAAATATATATTCTGCATCATGGGGCTCATCCTTGCTGTGTGTTATGCTATTCCCAGAACCGAGAGGAGCAGACACGGAGAACCTTGTAATGTACAAAAGTTTAACAGTGCATCTCATCCATCACCCCCACCACCCTACTGAAGCCCTACTGCCAGAGAATCCAGTAATAGAGTAGCAACATGACCATGATGAGAATCATTGCTTCACTGAACCTGTCAACATTCCTGGGGGTGCAGCAGCAGCAGGATTTTAGAGAGCAAGAGGAGGGCCACTGGAAAAGATCAACAAGATTTGGTGGAGAAGGCAAAAAAAAGAGATGCCCCTCAAAACCAACGAGGGAGGAGATGGAACAGAGGAGGTAGCCACACAGATGGTACGGTAGCAGCATGTTAGTTCAGAGCAAGTTGGTTAATTTGGTTCCTTTATTCCCAGAACTACAGGGCAGAACACATCACTCATTAGCTGGAGGATGCATGCCTCACCTGGCAGATTGGCAGAACAGCAACACTGATAGGCTCTTGTCCGCTGGAGGAAGGGTCAATGAACTGTACAGCCTTTGGAGGAAGGTGATCCCAGAAGACTTCCCATGCAATAAGGGAAGACCTCAAACGAAGAGTGCGGGACATGATGGAAGGAAAAGCCGCAGAGAAATGCTAAGTATTAGGAGAAGAAAGAATCAATTCCTCATTTGGTCAAAAGCCTTACAATGTGACGAACCCCCTTAGCACAAGGAAGATCAGTCTGGCGCACCAAGGTTAAACCATTCCCTTACGCAGAAATGAGTACACACTGCAGTTACATCAGAATGAGAGTACAGGTAACCTATGTATGCATCTACAGGACACCAGCAAGTGGAACTTCACTTCTAGCCAGCCAACAAGACTCAGAGCAGTGGCAGCTCTGTGACATTGCTGAATTAATCAAGTCCCTTCCTCAGGCAATAAAACTCAAATGAGACAGAGCTCTGATGTGGCAGCTAACATGGTGAAACACACAGGGGTGAATAAACGGATGACCTAGTGGCTCAAGGCCCACTGAACCGAGGCTGTGAGTCAGCTTGTGACAAATGCACATAAGCAAATTTGAATGAAATACACCAAAGAATATCCTCTAACCTGATCAACACACAGCCCATTTACAGCACCTTTTCATAGCCCATGAACTACTGCGCTACAAACTAGATTAGAACACTATACTGTGGACCTCCTAACCTCGTTAGCAAAGTTCGGTAGGAATCATGGCACAGGAATGAAACACCTTCTTCCCAGAGCACTCACCAAATGAGAAACAGCAGTACAGGAGACTCCAAAGCACAGTGCCAGTAAGCCTTATAATTTAAACCAGGGCATTTCTAGTACAGAGCGCAACAGAGGGACACTTTCCCTTGCAACATACAAGGCTGCAAAACACACCGTAGGCTTAACACAATCAACAAGAAAAACAGAATGTGTGTACCGTACACTGGAAAATAACCCACTTCAGGATTTTTTATCCCAAGACACAGGTGCCAGGAGAAGTGCGTGACCTGAGGGCTTCTCCTGCTCTCCTCGCCCAAGGGACAGTTGGTGTTTACGGACCACGCTTAGGATCTATAACCTGGGCACACTCACAGACATTCCCACCATCAAACACACCACCCCAGAACAGTGTCACCTGGGTAGCACTTCCTTGGCTGAGCAAGCAAAGGGTAAAGTGACAAAATGCCACATGCCCAGGAGCAATATTAACCCTAGAGAACGCATATAGAGAAGTCTTTTCTCCTGTTACATAGAGAACGTTTCTTCAGGTTTCCTGACCAACCACAGGGCCCCCAACACCATTAATACTGCCTGCCAGCGTTAGACGAAAATTCATTTTTGGCATTCCTTTCCCCGACATGGATTGCAACATGACCCTTGTCATGAGCACAACATGCCTCCCCTCCCAGCCTGAACCATCATACAAGTGCTGCAGATGTGTTTGGGCTGAAATTAAACAGCCAGGGCATTGGGGACAATGATGAGTCTGCCCCACTCCATGGTGCTGGGGCTGAGACTCATGAGTCATTATCGCAAACCCATAAACCCTACCCTCCCGGCTGCAAAGGGAGCAAATAGCAGAAAGAGCAGAGCAATCCACTGTTCTTCCAACAGCTTTGTGGATTCTAACAAATGTCTGTGGTGAAGTTCCTGCTGGCCGTTACTAAGAGCTACCCCCGCCATGATGCTCAGCAAGCTCTGCGGCGGTATTAGGCCTTGTCTATACTTAAATGAGTTGCCCTAATATAGGTAACTTACAGCAGTGGCTGTAACTGGCCGTGGGTTAATGAATTGCATCCTCACTAGGAGTCCTTCCACTGAGCAAAGGGGCAGTTTGGGGAGCTGAGAGCCCCATCTGGCAGCTCCCTGTGGAACACTTCCCAGCTGGGAATCTGGAGAAGCCGCCAGGATCTTCTCCCCTCCCCTTTCCTGGCCAGGAGCCATGAGTGCAGGGCTTCTCGGTTCTCTGCTCTTCTCTAGAACCCATCAATTTCAGAGCTCAGTCATGTCCCACTAGGCTGACCCACCAGAGACCAGATGGAGAAGCACCCAGACTTCTGGTCCCGGCTCTAAGATCAGCAGCCTGGCTTTTCTCTCCTCTCTGGACTTGGGCAACCTTGTCACTTACTCAGCTGAACTGTAAAAATGACATGGCTGCCAGCTCCATACAGGAACAGGAACCAGTTGCCTGGGCTTGGGCTTTCTTGTCCAAGAATGACAGCCAATGTAAGGGGACATTGACACTACATAGCCCTAATTCTGCAGACAAAAGCCTGACGCCTCTTGTTGAGGTGGTTTTATTCCGTTGAATAAACAGGGCAGTTTTGTCGGCGGGTTGCAACGTGTACACCACCTCCATGTTGTTGACGTGGCCAAAATTTAATGAAAGGATAAAGGAAGAAGGCATACAAGAGCAGAAACCCTAGACTTTGATGCGTCATTCTGATCTTGCAGATGTGGGTCTGCTCAAGTTATGCGAGGAGCCTGCAGCTCACCGCTGATGCATGGCAAGGAGGAATGAATGCCTTCAAAAGCCAAAATGGGAACAGGTAGCAGCACAGTAGAACCAGGCAGCTCTTAGGTATGTGCCACCTGCACAGCCACACGGATCTCTCTGCAAAGCAAGAGCAAGTAACGGAGCTGCCAGTCCAGCATGAACCCACAAAACTCCAGCCGTCCAGGAAGTCTGCCCTGGGACTTAATGCCAAACTTCCTTGCTGCACCCCTGCTATAGCGAGCAGGAGCAAACTTCAGGCAGGTGTCAGCCACTGACGGTAGGTCACACGAACGCATCATGCTGCCAACATTTCTTGGGGTGGGGAACCTGAGAGGATGAGTTAGTGGGGCAGGCACTACGATTTGGTCAAAATCAGTTGTTTGCTCCAATGTTCCATTGGATCTCCTCTTTGACCCACACGCAAAAGCATCAGCCCTCTCTCAGAGCAGAGAGAGCAGGAAAACATTCAGGTAGTGAAAAATGCATCTTTTCACTTTTCCCCTTACATCCATTGTGACGAGGGGAAGGCAGGGCACAGGGCTAAAAGCACTCTGCCTCCAAACACTCACTGGGTGTCTTAATTTCACCGTTCACCAAATACAGCAGTTCCACTGCAGCTCAGATTCCTGCTTCATTTCCCCCCAGAAAAGGCCAAGCACAAGTCCAGGGGGTTTAAAGGGAGCTAGCATTTCTCCTGAAGAGGACAGAGTCCTGCCACGGAGCCACATTCCCTACAAGGGGCTGCAGGCACTCAGATAGACCCAACTTCCCCTGAGAAGCATCATCATAGGAATTACTTCTGTCATGAGGTTGTTCCTGAAGAAGCCAGAACAATACCGCTCGAAAGAAACACGTCGGTGGGCAGCACTGAGCTTGTTCATGAAGGCAATGAAAGAAGCTGGATCTCATATTCATTAAGAACCATTCACCTTCCCCCAGGTTACGATGTTTTCTGGAAGAAGCCACAGAACTCAGCAGCAGTAAATACCAACACAGATACGTCCTCCTGAAAATTCCCTGCATCTCACACAAGAAGGCCAAGATTACCATGGGAACAGGGAAGACGTCTCCACTCTCAAAAACCAGCGACACAAACAACTGACCACAAAACCAACCAGAGCACCGGTTACCAACAGCACTAAAACAGAGGCAGCCAAATGCAACCCAGGGAGTTCTGCGCAGCAGCTTGCAGCCAACTTTCTCTAATTCAGAGCTCCACACCTCAAATTCCAGCCAGCAATTCTCCAGCCTGACTTGAGCAAGCAGGCGGGGTGAGGGCAACTGCAATATTTCACATTGGACGCGGCCTTTGAGCTACTGAGTGGAGTTTGGCTGACCCTGAGTTAAAGTAACACCTTTGTGCCACTAACCCCTAAAATGCCACTGTGCAAATTAGCAATGGGGTTGTTTTAATCCCTTTTTCGACAGCTGTGAATACTGGTGGGTGAATAGATGGCATGAAAGGCATCCTTCCCGCACAAAATCAGGGCAGCACAGGGAAGGGAAATTTCTTCACCTCAACGCATTCAGTAGAAAGCCTCCTCAGAAACCCAAGAACACACACATGTGCGCAGGCCACATTTACTAAATAGACAAACAGTTGGACCTGGTAAATCTGTGCTTGGGAACCTGGAAATACCACAATAAAACAAATGCTGGTTTAATTCAGTGAAGGGAACAAGGAAAAGAGTTGCCAAATTTTATCCAGTCAGGGTCAGCATAAGCGTCCTGTCTCTATGGAAGGCTTCACTCCTAGCCCAGGAGCAGAGGGCAGTTGGGTAGTGGGGCTGGGGCACTTCAGGGGTAATAGCATGGTAAGTTATTAGTTCTTGTTGTGCTTCTATTATTTGATTTGACTATGGTAGACAACAGATTTAGCTGTTAGTATATTGTTAAATCACTGTCAGGCACACCAAGACAGCACATAAGCACTCTTATTAGTCTAATCATTCAGATAAATAAATTCCCAGCCTGGTGATGTGACATTTTCTCCCTAACTCAGTTGCGGGCTCCACCCAGGAAGAGATTAAAACAGTGTGAGTCCTGCCTTCTGAGGACTAAGCCATAACATTCCCCCGTCCATCCAGATAACAAAGGACCATGGTTCAGACTTACTCAGAGATGCGAGGCTGGGTATCACTGATTAGGACAAACCTCCCCCCCCCCCCCCCCTTTTTTTTTTTTTTTTTTTTTTTTTTAACTGGATGCCATTTTCTCTAACTCCATTGAGAACCATGTACTGGACACTGATGGGGGACAGTAGCTGATTCAAGTCCCACCGCAGTTAGCGGAAGTCTTTTCACTGATTTCAGCTGGGTTTGGATCAGCTCGTGCTGAGGAACACAACTGGCCATGTATTAAACAAAAATGACTGCTGCAATTCACAGGACAGAATCAAGGTTGGTAGGCAGTGACCGAACTGGCATTGCAGGTGTTCCCGTCCAGATGATCACACCTGCTAAATACTCGTCAAACTTAACCTAGACCAGACCTATCCTGCAACCAGGATCATTACAGTAGGGGCCTGGAAGTGCTTCCTCCAGGAGGAAGAGGTATATACTACCTAAGTGACTGCTGGCAGCTTGCCATGGCAGGGATGAGGGATGCAAGTGCGTGTCTGGGGCAAAGGCACTTTCTCTCTGTGCTGCCAGCACTCCAACGAATGAGTGAGCGTTGGAAGGGGAAAGGTACACCGTGCCAAGGAGCACCCCATCCACAGGTGTATGTACCCACCTAGACTCTCTCACAGATGGGTAGGGTAACTTCCCCAGGAGGGTAGGAACACTAGCTGGGTGCCCACAACCATCCCATCACATAGTGAGGGCTGGGAACCTTACTTGGCCTTACCTCTCCTATTCAGACAAAACCAGACACCTGCTCCAGTGCCTGTGGCTGTCCAGACAGGAGAGTAGGAAGAGCACCCTATCTGGATGGGGAGGAACTTCCTCAGTTGCCCAAGGCTGTCCCATCAGGGGACACCAGTCACTGCACATCAGATGAGTTGAGCTCAGGAGAGTTGGGCTCAGGCAACAGGGGCCGGCCATTGCGATGCTCACACCAAGTTACGCCCAAGTTTCCCCCTTACAATGAGTTTTAAATGGAAATCATTGTGTGGATGAAAGCATGGAAGGGGAGTCAGGGTTTAGCCTTATCCACAGGGACAGTGTCCCAGAAAACACTACATATTCTGGAGCTTCCCTGAAGGCATCCTTTTTGCCAGAAGGTGACACCAGCCATACTGGGATCATGTCAGCCAACGCTCATTCCCATGGGCGTAAAAAAATCAGAAGCAATAGTATCATTTCTACAACATTTGGTGCCACGCTCTTAGAAGAGGAACATGTTCATACTTTCACTGCTATTTTAACTGTAGATGGGTGCGCACACGTGACAACTAACAGGTGTGCAATATGCACATTCACTGTAGCTGCACATCCAGACAATTCTCAAATTGTGACTTGGTTTTTAAGCTGTGTGGCTCCCCTCTGGATGATGAAGCCAGGTAGCCAATGTTATTCCAAAGCATGAGGGATCTAGATAATAACTACAGTAGTTCTTGCTAACATGCAAAACTGATGTGGGAAGAGCAAATCAAAAGGGATCTAGTGGAGAAGAGTTCCAGATCAGCGTTACACTGAACCCAGGTAGCTGTCTCCATGCAATCAGTCAGATCCTTGCAATTTCCAAGGAATGGTTGAGTATTAGTACATTTCTTCTCATCTTCTGACTGTGATTTACAGCCTATGAGGATCAGATCTTTGTATGGTGACCAACAGCCACAGACTTAAAACAATCAGATCTGAATTACTGCTGCAGCTGGGAACTTAATCCATGTGAGAAAGGCTGTGCATTTCTTTTAGAGTTTAGAAATATCTAGGGTAACCAGACATCTCAATATTATTAGGGGCTTTGTCTTATATAGGCAACTATGGCTTCCTCCTCCAATAAAAAAACAAATCCTGATTTCTTACCCTTGCTATTTGGTCACCCTAGAAACATTCAAATTTACCAGGTGCAACTGGGCATAGACCAGCCCTTGTTTCTGCTACTCCAATTTGCCAAAGGACAACATGAATACAACAGGAGGCACACATGAGAAATGGCCCCCACCCAGATGATCCACATGGAAAAGTGGTGCAGGCAAACAGCATTTGAATTCAGAGCTGCATATCCGAGGCCTTGCCCATAGCTACACGCATGTGTGTGTCTAACTCAAAACCCATATACAACTGCTGTGCACAGATAGGGCAGAGAGGATTTTCACACTAGCAGAGCTCTTTCCAACTGGACTCCACTGAAAGTACAAACCCACCAAAGCAACAACATGTGCCTGGAATCCTTTTCATCTCTTAGCCTTTAAACCTAGCCCATTTGCACACATGTGCAAGGTGAAAGGGCAGAACATTCAGAGCTTCTTGGCTCTTCTGCAGAAGCATTGAAAAGCCTTCTGTAAGTTTCTGGGAAGACTAACATTTGAGCAGCAGTATTGTGTATTAAACAAGAGCGAATCGCCACCCGCCCCACCAACACAATATTCTTCTAGCAGCATTCAACCGAAGTGTAAAGCAACCTGGTTGGCTTCCATGCATCCGATGGCCTCTTCCAAGAGTGAAAACTCCACGCAGACATAGCCATAGTCGTGACCTGGGGACAGCATTTAAATACAGACGGGAGTCGTGTTAGTGCCTTGTAATAAAGAAAAGCCACATTTAAACACCCCATTTCCCCTTCCCCCAATCACAAAACCCGCCCCTATCCCCACCCCAATGCCCCTGCAAAATAAAAGACAGAACATCAGTGGCTGACATTTGGGTGCTGTTTAGTCTGTGGAGTTGAGCCCAAGTTTTGGTTAGACATAAAGATGCTTGAAGAAACTCCCATTCCCCTGTGAGGCCCCTCCTTAAACATTTAATAGTGGGAGCAATGTGCCTTTTTAAAGAGGAGACACACAATGCCACTGTGAGACAGATTCAGGTTCATAGCAGTTCAGAGACGCGGACCAGTCTGAAACAAACCTTAATTAATCCAGAACAATAACCTTAGTGCAAACCTAGCCAGCATGTCCTATTTGTTTCGTGAGTGACTAGCACTGTAACTCTCAGTATGTGTCCATGAGAGAGCTAATGGACGACCTGTTAACTTTTACTGAGATTCCAAAAGCAGCTGTTACCAAGTCCTTCGCATTACTAGGAAAGGCACAAAAACCGGGCTGGAAATTCCAATCTTTTCTTACTTTGGCTTTTAAGCTCAGACAGTGAACTTCCAGGGCATATTTTGCATGTTTAACAAAGAATGGGTGGGAAGTACAAAGTAAAAATACATCTTCATAGCTCAAGAAATATAAAATGCCAGGATCCCTTTTCTCTCTTCTGAAAAAGTCTGCTCAGGCATGAGGGACCCATCTGACTTTATTCTGCTGGCCAACTGTGTGCAGAAATGCATGTGTCTTATAAGAAAGTGTAGGGTTAACAGTGGGTGCAGAATGAGAGCCACTCTAAATATTATCCTTGGTGATGAAAGTGATTCCAAGAACCGCTGCTCTGAGGAACACTCTTAATAGCATGTGAGCAATTTCACCCTTCCCATCCTTTCCTTGCAAGCAGTTCCTTCCAATGGACACTCTGGACCTGGAAGAAGTGCCGTGTGTAAGCTTGATCCCCTTTTCCTGCTACACTTTGTGGTCGAGTGATCAGTAGGTTCACAGGTAGAGCTGCTCTTTAGGTACCGTCTTGGCCAAGCACTCTAGCTCCCAACCTCCCAGCGACATCCTGCAGTGACTTTACCTCCAAATCAGCTAAGATTCAAAAGGTCTCATTAAAACTATATGTGAGTAAGAGGAGAACACAGAGTAAAACAAAGGAAATGAACCACATGACGCAAAATAGTTTGAAATTCTGCAAACGTCAATGCACATCCACACCATTCATTTAAGTACAGGCACAGCATTCCGCACTCCATTCTCAATCTGCTTATCTGCTCCACAATGACTCCTGCAGTAGGGCAGTGTGTCAGAGACCCAGGCTCTGGCATGAAGGGTCTCAGGTCATCCTCTTTTCTGGTCACCCTAGGCTCCCTCAGTTACACTTTTCAGATTCATTACCTTCCCTGCAAAGGTATTTATGTCGCTACCCCTTCTTATTGGATATGCCAGTCTCTCATGAAGTGTCCAGAGTGTGTTCACTAAACCCATTCAGAATTGTACTTGCAGCACTGAACAGTCTTTTCGTGTATCTGTCTGTAACTTTAAAATTCCCTTGCAGATGAAGGCACATAGCAAAGCTCTCTCCTAACCCAACTTCGCAACTTATTACCCATATTTCATACTCGCACACTCTGCACCTTGTTCTAGCCCAGAAATCCCGGGTTTGCCTGCTTTACTGTCCTGATTAAATATCAACCTGAATTCAACTTCCTTTCCACCTTGCATGTGAATTTAAAGGAATAAAGCCTCATACATTAATAGAACTCTCTTCCAAATCCCAATTCTAGTCTGCCAGTAATTAATATTTACTCGAGATTACAGGTGATCCATCATAAGGCATAAACACAATTCACATAAAAATTACAACTTGGGGTTTCACTGAGTGAATGAGATCCAAGCGGGCCCAGCACTACTGCGAAAGGAACCAGAGCTGTGCGCAGTATGTAGTAAGCACCTAGAATTGCAGATAATAAGATCAGGCACTAGAACTCAAGGTCAGAGGTGGGGGAAAAAACAAATTAAGACAGATGTTCCTGGAGCACCACCAATTCTTTTCTGCATTGCCTCAGTTGCATTAGGGCACCTTCCAGGCGAAAAAACAAGTTCTTTATTGCCAATAAAAGCCAGGGTCCTGAAAAGGAGTGCCATGGTGCTGCCGCTTGCTGGGAAACTACTTTGCATTCAGAGCAGGCATTGGTTTAATTGTTTGCTGCACAGTGCTGTGGCACATTAGTCATCGAGTTCAAATCCAGATTGCCACAATTGCCCCCTCCTCTTTCAAAAAGGGCTGCAAGAACGGCATTTGCAAGCACTTCAAGAGTCCCGAGTCAGCCTTTTGGAGAGCATGTCAGAGGTGCTAAAATCAGCGAGCCGGGCTTAGGATACAGGATAGGGATGGTCTAATCCGTATATGTAAATAAAGCAGGGTGTGTCTCCACTGACAAGGAGCAAGACATTTATGTACTTCTTTACTTCCCTGTTGGCCCCATCTTGAGAGGCACTTTACACTCAACTCCCTGTGAAGTTAATGGGTCCTACACATGCTTGGCACCTCTCAAGCTTCAACTCAGCATAACAGATCCGACTGAGATTGGGGGGGAGGGGAAGGATGACACACACAGAAGCCCAGGCCAGAAATAAAAATGTAAAGAACGTCAACATTTGGAAGAATGTGTGCTGCAGAGACAAGAGCCATTTAAAACACTCTAAATGGAGAAACTCTTAAGAAGTAAATTGTGTACTCAAGAGAGAAAGAAGGTAGGAAATACACAAGTGTGCAGTAAAGGGGGCAGGCAGCCGGGTGGGGGAAACCTCAGGCAACTCTGATGGAAATTTCTTTCACCAGCTGTTGGCCCTCTCTCCCTGTTGCATCCTCTACGAATTAAAAACAATGGGGAACTGAGAAGAGTGCAATGCAGCCCTCCAATGTCCTGGAGAAAGCTCCCAGCCAGATGTTCTGTTTACGACAGGCAATGAGAATTGAAATCACACATCAGAGGGATTCAGGGTGGTTTGCTACATCTCACCCATGTAACTTAGTTCTGAGAAAGAAGTAAGTAAAGTCTGGGGTGCAGTGTTTCAGACTGCTAACAAAGATCAGCAGGAAACGGGCTGTGACCAAGATGTCTCCCCCTGCCCTCTGTATGACAGGCATACTCAGGTTACGAATTATGCAAAACAACATAAGCAGCTAGGGAGACTGCCCCCAGCCAAAAGCACAATAAAATCAAATGCTGGCCCACCCTTTCAGGGGAGGTCAGGAAGAGAGTGCAGTGTGTCGCAGTCAATTTGCATAGATGACTTTAAGCTAGAAACAAAGGCTGACAGGGATGCTAGAAGTAACAAAGCTGTGGGATTCCTTCCACGTTCCCTGCAAAGGCACTCATCAATAATTAGATTTGGCAATGGCCTGATTCTATGTTAGCTGCTGTACCCAGAGCACCACATTCAAAATGAAAACCCAAGACTCAGGTAGCAGAGGCCTTTTTTGATGTGCTAAAATCAGAGATGACCAACGAAGGTGGAACAGCAGAACAGTTACAGCAGAACATGACATGGCCGGTTTGAATGTGAAAAGTGATGTTCACATCCAATAGTTCGTGCAAAGATCACAGGATAAAATCCAAAGTTGTCTTGACTCGATCTTTCACCTATAGGCTAGAATGAGAAGGAGGAAGCACAGAGAAGAACCACCTTAGCCTAGTCAGAGGGGAAAAAGGCAGTTCTTGGCTACCATCGTGGTAGTATCTAATAGTTCATTTAACTCAGCAGCAGCTTGTTGGTAAGCCGGGCTTTGCTCTGTGGCTAGAGGATTCTTCACAGCACAAAACCAGAGATACTCCTAGCCTGTACAGACCTCAACATATAAATACAGAGAGGCTGTTCTGTCCCATTTTTGCTGTTCTCTCAAATGAGGATTTGGGCCAAGGCAAAGGGAGGGATCCTTAACAGGAAGGAGAAGCATGTATGAAGCCACACTACTAAAATTTCCAGCCGTCCACTCTTGCCATGAATCTAGAAACCTATAGAATAGAAGAGCCTCAGTGGCTGTGGTGGTGGGAGCAAACCAGTGAAGGAATCCATAGACTCACAGACTTTAAGGTCAGAAGGGACCAGAATGATCATCTAGTCTGACCTCCTGCAAAATGCAGGCCTAAAAACCTCCAGCAATAGGCCACCAACCTATGGCTGAGTTATTTACCTCCTTAAATCATGATTTAAGGACTTTAAGATACAGAGAATTCACCAGTAGGTGAGCCATGCCCCTTGCTACAGAGGAAGGTGAAAAACCCCCAGAGCTCAAGCCAATCAGCCCTGGGGGAAAATTCCTTCCCGACCCCAAATATGGCGATCAGTTAAACTCTGAGCACGTGGGCAAGTCTCAACAGCCAGTTACCCAAGAAACAATTTGCTGTAATAACTCAGAACCCACCCCATGTACCCTCCCTTCTTAGGCCACTTGTATATGCACCACCCGTAGCTAAAGATCAGTCAATTTCCAAAACAGGCTATCTTATCATACCATCCCCTCCATAAATTTATCAAGCTCAGTTTTGAAAGCAGTTATGGTTTTTGCCCCCACAGCACCCCTTGGAAGACTATTCCAGAACTTTACTCCTCTGATGGTTAGAAACCTGAATCTCATTTCAATCCTAAATTTCTTGGAGAGTTTATAACCATTTGTTCTGGCGTCACATTGATGCTGTACTCAAATAATTCCTCTCCCTCCCTGATATTAATCCCTCTGATGTATTTATAGAGAGTAATCATATCCCCTCTCAGCCTTCTTTTGGTTAGGCTAAACAAGCCAAGCTTCTTGAGTCTCCTCTTATAAGGCAGGTTTCCCACTCCACAGACCATCCTTGTAGCTCTTCTCTGCACCTGTTCCAATTGAATTCATCCTTTTTAAACATGGGGGACCAGAACTGCACACGATATTCCAGATGGGGTCTCACCAGTGCCTTGTACAGCAGCACCAACACCTCCCTGTCTCTACTTGAAATACCTCTCCTGATACATCCTAGAACCGCATTAGCTTTCTTCACAGCCACATCACATTGGCGGCTCATAGTCATCCTATGATCAACCAATACTCCCAGATCCTTCTCCTCCTCAGTCCGTTCCAACTGATGTGTGGCAGGTGTTTGGGATCATGACTAGGCCACAGTCTCCTCCAACCCCTAGAAATCTTAATTTGAACGTTTAAAGGCACTTAAGAAAAATACATCCAGTAAAGTACAGATATACAAGGTCAGGGAAAGTTTGACAATGATTTCCAAGCGACAAAACCTTCTCCTCAAATTGTAATGGTCACTTGGGCAAAAAACAACTTGTGAAGTCATTTAAGCAGGCCATTCATTTTTAAAAATCAGCAAATTTCGCTAAGCAGGAAGATATATACCAGAAAGTACTATTAACTTTTGCCATTATAATAACTCATTGGCATTGTACAAATACTACTTAATGTTCATAGAGACCACTGAATCCATTCCACCATCTAGACTTACAGACTGGAGAGATGTTGTTCTGTTCTCAAATGTAAGAGGAGTTCCTCACCTCTAGAATGCTAGAAATAAATGACTAATACAGTGAACACTATTGATCCTTTAATCTTCCATTGGGTGGTTGGATGTTATGGATTAGCTGTATTTTGGTACCTTTCTTTGTATATTCCTTTTTATATCTTTGGGTACCCAGAATTCAGTCAAGCTTCTTAAACAAAAAAATCCTTAAAGTCATATCTATCTGTGAGTGACACATGAAAGCTTCCATTGCTTATCTGGCAAATCGATAACTGTGAAAGGTAAATCCTCTAATTTGGTCAGAATTTAGATTTTGTAAATTTCTGAAATTTAAGATTAATAAAAATGTTTCCTTTTTCTTTTGTTAATTTCAACCACCCAAATGGTTTCAAAACTCAACTAAAATATTTGGAGAATCTGAAAGTGAAATGGACTATAGTGAGTGTGAGAAACTGAATTAGCTGATTGATTCTCAGTGTCAAAACTAAAATAGAAACGGTATGCAGTGAAGAGTACATTGGAATTTTAAAATGTTTTAGGCTTTAATAACCAAAGATGTTACCTATCATGTAAAACAAATAAGGAGTCTGGTGGCACTTTTAAAGAATAACAAATTTATTTATTCTGTGTGCTTCCGTGGGAGAAAATCCCACTTCATCAGGTAAAGAAATTTGTCTCAAGTTCATCTTAAATTGAGTCTCCCCTTTAACCTCAGATTATTTCCTTACAAGTTATTTGCAAAGGAAATGTCATGCTGTTTTGTACTTTAAATCCAATATAGAGCATAGTAGCATGTCTGAAGTGAAAAGGGAATTATTTTGGTTTGGATTTTTTAGACTAAACCCTGCTCATTTCAATTATTAGAAAACTGCCTTGATTAACACTGGCAAACGCTTTTAAAAAAAAAGTTAGTTGTGGCTTCTAATCCGAGAAGTCACATGTGGGGTTTTTGGTGGCCTCCGTTTTTGCTGATTTTTACCAAACCCTGCTTCATTTTAAAAATCAAGGTCAGATACAACAAGCTACTAAAATATGACAACCCTCCTCATCTCCAGAGCTGAACGAGACACGTTCCAAAGTAAGACCTGCCAATAACCAAAAGGCATGTCTAGGCCAGGAGAAAAGGTCAGGTTTAATGTGTTAGCAAACATTTTAACTGACTTATTAAACCCAGTTTTACATGGAGCATCCGCTTGGACAGTAGTGTTTTAAAATGAGCTGACATTGATCACAATTTTATCTACTCTAGGCGTTTAATATTATGTAACGTTTTCAAAAGCCTAATTCCTATTGTCTGGCTATGCTGGAAGGAGGACAGGCTGTGGTTTAATTAGGCCCCAACTTTATTCTTAAATGTCTGGGAGTAGCTAGCAGGTAAAAGCTACAGTGCATGTAATTCCATACTCCTTTCAATATATAACCAGCAGGCTTCCATCAGCCCTCCCACAGCCAAGCCACTGCTGGGACTTCACCATGCCCTTCCCCCCCTCGAATGAGGGTTAAGGGGGCCTATAAAGGAGAGGGAGTTGGCTTCCCTACTGCACCAGACATAGGGGCCTGGAAACTCTTGTTTCTGCTCCTTGAAAGAATACCTCCTTTATATGCTTTAGCAATCCATTTTATCTGAGCCCTTTGTCCCTTCCCTGCAGAGTACCCGCACTGGACATCTGCCCACGTTTACATAATAAGCTGCAACATTATACTCTAATTCCCTTCGTGTTTGCTCCAACTAAGCCCCCAAAACCTGCTGTGGTGAAGGTGAAAGACCCTCCATTTCGCTTTGACCAATCTGGTGTTGAGGGAAAAATTCCTTCCCAGTCCCTCAAGAAAGGAACAACTAGGGCACTGCCTGCAGCAGATCTCAACATCACCCACTATTTCACCACCACCATTTTGCTTCTCCACCAGCTGCACGTAAAAAAAGGATTTTCCAGCACTGGCATAGACCTATTTAAGTGACCCGCATCCAGTCATTTGGGGGGCAAAGGAAATGGATCAGAGTTCCTATTCTGGTCTGCTGTTGCCACAGACAGTCGCTCCCTATCTCTCTAAGCCCTAGAGGGGCTTACACCTTTTCCAGCACGCCCAACAATGGCCCCCTCTACTTATTGTGCAATGAGGTAATTGTCCAGCTGTGTCAGAAGGAGGACAGGAGACATCGGATGTGGTTTAAATAGGCCGCAACTTTATTCATAAACGTCTGGAGTAGCTGGCAGATAAAAGCGTACAGTGCACGCAGTTCTACAATCTTTTCCGCATATACTAAGGATCTTCTGTCAGCCCTCCCCCTTAACCTTTCTTTTCCCCAGCCAACTTGTTGCTGGGACCTCACCCCACCCCTCGAAAGAGGGTTAAGCGGGGAGCTATGGTGGTTTGCTCCCTGCTGTACCAGTCATGGGAGCCACACGCCTGTTTCCACTCCTTTGAAGAATACCTCCTTTAAATCCTTCACCAGTTATTTTACCTGATCACTGTATTCCTTCCCTACGAAGTACCTACACTGGATGTCCACCACAAGGAGGCGCCTGCAATTAGCTTGGCTGCCTCCCACCCATACCTACCTGGGTTGCCAGGCATCTCCTAATGCCCTCTTTAATATCAGCCAAAAATGTGTCAGTCCCCATGTCTGACAGGTGGATCCCATCCTCCCTGAACAATTCTGGTGCCCCATATGCAATGGCAGGATGTGAAATTACTGACCCCCCTATGATGCTCATGAATTTGGCCACCTCCCTATTCACATACCTCCTAGCCTTGTCGACCCTTGGGGGCTTCACAGCTCCCTCCCACACTCTGCGTTGCAGCATATCTGACCACAAAATTTTGACTCCTGGGAAAAGCTCCAGGATTTGCCCCAAGTCCCTCTTGGCTCTGACCATTAAGTCTACCCCTTTGCACATTCCCAAATCATTCTCCCCAAGATGAACCACAATTATATCCGGCGCCTGCTCATGGGCTCGCACAGTATATAGAAGGGGCATCAACTGGTCCCATAACATGTCTTTCCTCCCATGCCAGCTCAGGACTGCTTCACCACTGAGGCCCAGCTGCAGCCCTCCAGACAAACTGGAAGCCCGCCTATGCGCCCAGTAAATAATACTGTGCCCGCAGATCCACACCACCGGCTGCCTGGCCCGTCTGCCAGCATCTGGAATGAAAACATAGTGGAAAATTAACACCGATTCCCCACGTGGGGTCTTACATATGTTCGGTATGCTTCAGAGTGCCTGGATCATGCTAGGCCCAAGGATACAGCTGAGCGCTACTGATGTTGCCCATTCCTGAATGAGTGGAACCAAATTCATGTGCTGAGAACCCCAACCCCACATGGATCAGGTAAAGAGGGCTTTTCCTGCACCGGCATGGACCCATATAGCACCCCCTCTTCTTCCAGTCACCCAAGGATGAGGGGAATGAGGTGTCAGCATCCCTGGCCTGCAGATGCAGCAGAAAATCACCTTGGGAGGGGTTGGGGGCACACCTTTTCCAACAAGCCAGATAACAGGGCCCACTGCTTTATCTGCAGTGAAGTCTTTTTCAAAACAAGCTTAGGCGTTTCCAAGCCAAAGCCCCACTGATGAGCAAGTTCTAAAAGACTCATTGCCATAGACACTGCCAGTGAATAAGACACAGAACACAATTAGATGGCTAAAGCTTAGATCACAACTTTATTAGCTAAGAAATAGCCATACAGAGGTGGTACGGAACTGGGAGCTAATGGCGAGCCTGGTTCTCAAAAACTGATCATCTAAGCACCCCATATAAGAAAAAAGAAGGTGACAGATTCAGACCAGTTGCCAAGGTCCTCAATCTGTCTCATCTTATGTAAGGATTCAGGGGCCAGACTGGGGGTGGGGGGGGCCTCCATCTGTACATGATGTAATTCTTACCCGCGCCTCACTTACCAGAGCAGGTCATGGCCCTGTACGTGAGTATGGGATCCATGAATCATCCCCTGCTATGGCAATAATCCTGCCCTGGACACCGGCCAACAATTGCAATGGAAACTGCGCAAAAAATTTACTCCTGCCCACACTTCTGGGTGCTATGAACAAGGCGGAACAGCCCTCTCTCTACCAGCCAATTTGCAGATTGGGAAATTTATACCCACACCCCAGATTATCAGCTCTGCCCAGCACACACCAATTCAATGTCATTGTCCTCTTAAGAACCAATAACAGCAGCCCAGCACTGACCACAGGGCAAGGGAGGATGAGCCAGGGCCAATCCCCAAAGAGCATGGCAGCCTTGCCTGGCAGCAGCTCTAAGTATTCCTCCTTCAGGCCAGGGGAACCACCTCCCACCAATCTCGGCCACAGAAGTGGGAAAAGACCCCAGGCTATCTCAAATCCCAACTGACTCTGTACAGATAGAGTCCCGGAGTGCTGACGGGGAAGGCAGGGCCTCTCCCCCAGGTAGCCAGCCAGGACCTTAAGGAGTCAAACTTCTGCTGGTCCAGTCAAAGCCACACTCTGATAAATCTGCTAAGCAGTGAGCCAGCCACTGCAAGTGAACAGACTCACTGAGTTCAAGGCCAGAAGGGACCATAAAATCATCTGTCTGAGCAACTGTATCTATTGGGCTGGCCATTAATTTTGCCCAGTTACCCTGCTATTGAGCCCAAAAACATGGGCTGGCTACAGCACATCACCCGGAAAGGTATCCAATCTGGATCTGAAGAATCAACGGATGATCCCTTGGTAGTTTGTTCAAATGGATAATTACTCTTCCTTATTTCTAACTGGAATTTGTCAGGCTTCAACTTCTAGCCATTGGTTCTTGTTCAGCCTTTTTCTGCTAGAGTAAGGAGCCCTTTTACACCTGCTAGTTTCTCTCCATAATGGTGTTTATGCACTAAATCAAGTCACCTCTCAATCGCCTTTAGGACAAGCTGTCTCTCACTGGCCTGCATTTTCCCCAGCCCTTCAATTGATGACTCGCTCCTGCACCCTCTCCAATTTTCCAACAATCTTTTTGAAACATGGACACCAGAATTAGATGCAATATCCAATATTGGTCACATCAGTGTCATATGCGAGGCCAAACTAACCTCTCAGTTCCTACTCGCGTTTATCCATCTCAGGATCATATTTGCCCTTTCTGGCACAGCACTGCACTGGGAGCTCAGGTCATTTACGTGTCCATTACAACACCTAAACCCTTCCCAGAGTCCCTGCTTTCCAAGCTACAGTCCCCCATTCAGTAGGGATGGCCTGCATTCCTTAATCCAGATATACATATTTGGCTGTAATCGCACACAAATGGCTGGTTAAAGAACAGGCCGCAACTTTATTAACTATTAAACAACAGTGTCAGGGGAGTTAAACGTCACCACTACCCCAAACCTCCAGCTCTAACAGTCCAGTGCAGTTCACATGTGTTGCTTTCCACAGCAGCTCCCATCCCTGTAGTCAGGTCTAGGATCTCGAAACCAGCCCCTGCTACCAGAAGAATTCCACACTGGCCACCTGCTGAAGGGCACATCAGCAATTAGGGTGAGCTTTCCTCACTTTCCCTGGCCCCTGCCCACAGGGTGGAAAGAAAATGCCCAATCCATCCTTTAAGGTCTGCCAGAAATATGTCTAAACCTGCAGTGGAGAACTCCATACCATCATCCCTGTATATGTTACAGGTCACAGAGCAAATCTCTCTATATGAAATCACTGAACCCCCATTTCCAGAAGGAACTTTGCTACCTCCCGATTCACACCCTTCCTGGCCTGCTGAATCCCAGCAGGTTTGCAGCTCCTGGCCATATGCGCTTCTGGAGCATCTCGGACCACACCAGCTTCACCTGTGGAAAAAGCTTAGCAGTGAGAGGCATGTCCCTTTTTATCTTGATTACTAAGCTAAGACCAGTGGCTGCCACTAGGTCGTTTTCACCTACATGCACAATAAGAACCTGCAGTGGGCAAGAGTGGCATTGGCTGGTCCCACAGCATGCCTTCACTGCTGTGCCAGAACACACGAATGGCTTCACCTCCGAAGCCCAACTGGGAACCATCACGACTGCTGGCAGCCCACTTGTGGGCCCAATGAATAACACTGTGGCCAATTATCCAAACTTCTGGCCAAGAGGTTCCATCATTCCTTCCTGCAAGGATAACAAAAATACCAACATATTTAACAGGACAAGAAGTTCCAGCTTTCCCTTCCTGAAGACATCTCCGTATTAAGGGCAAAAGGTGTAGTCTGACTGCCAAAGGCCTACAGACTGAATCTCTGGCATGTGCTCCCCTGATGCAGCTGTAGGATCGGCTGTTCCTATTCCAAAAGGATGGAAATCACAGGAACCTGGTTTTGAGCCCAGAAATATAATCCCCATTTTAGCACCAGCAGGTAATAGAATCTGGTCACCTCAGTCACTTTTTGATGAATAAACTAAAGGCTCCTGCAGGGGCAGCTGGAAAGCATGGAATACACAAGCCATCACCTTAGCGAAATCTGGAATCCTCTGCCAGCCCCATTGGTATGGAGTATTGGAGAGTGAGCACCACAGATCACAAGCCCCAATGGAGGTCACTCCAGACCAGAGACAACTGAACTCTCATTAGCAGACACTACTGTGACCTCACTTCCCCAAAGGCACCACAAAAAGGCAGACATGAGTAACACATTAGGGGTGGGGGAACAGATTTGCAATACCTAGCATGTGCCCTTGGGAAGGCCTGAACCAGGCAACCTGGAACGACAGATCATTATGTGACACCTAGGGTCTTCACCGTGCCACTCAATCACAACTAACCTTCTAGAGGCCTCCAAACCACAAGTCCCCTGGCAATAATCAGGGAGGTACCACAAGACAAGATTGCCTGTTGTAATGAGATTAGGCAAGGGCAAGGCGATATTAGGAACAGATCATATAGGCAGTCATCTAATTTTAGGGGCAACTCCTGCCTGATCGCTGCCCACCAACTGGGAAAGCATCAGGCAAGGAAAGTGGAGTATCTGCACCTTGAAGGAGACGGTGAATATTCCCAGGAGCTTCCACACTACAGTGAGTGGATCAATCCAGCTGCCCTTCCACAATAGCCAGGTAGGGAAGCGGGTGTATCTGCTCCTCGTATACTGCTGTGGTGGCAGAGCAGCTGCTTCCCAGGCACCCATGCCAGTGCTGCTCCGGCTCAGACTGACGGCCATTTCCCCACCAGCCAGACGGTCGTTGGCTTCCTAAGAGCGACACTTGCTCCCCCACAATCTGTAGAAGAGGCAAATCCACAAGAGACTTCTGGTGGACTTCTACTATCTGAAGCTCCAGTACAGGTAACACACAAAAACAGACACTGGCAGCTCCTAAAACTCTGTAAAACCCACTTCAAAGCTATAGAGTTTTCTTCCAATCCAGGAGTAGTCGGGATCCAAGAATGCACAAGGACTGATATTTGGACATGGTCTCAGCAGCCTCAGGCACAAGGTCACAAAATCCATCCAGATGAGGGATGGAACCCTGGTGAGCCTGCAGTCAGCTTCCAGACTGTATTTGGCAGCGAGGTTGGTGTCCAGTGAGAACTACTGGCTGCCCAAACCAGATGGAGCCACACAAATCTCAGCAACAATGCATGCCCCTCCGTCCAGCAGTCTCAGAATCCCCACTGACCTGAACTATCTTGAATCTGTACCATGGGCCCTACAGGGATGGAGTGGAAGAGCTAGCCTAAATTCCCCAGTCACGCTCATCCTGAATAGGGTTGAAGATCACCTCTTGTTCTTGATCCTTGGATCTGAGAGGGAAAGGGTGATGAACCTCCCCTGCTGTTTTTCCCCTACCTCAAGGCCACAATCCATAAGGAAGCCACCTCCCCCCTCCCAGGCATCCGTGCAGCAGAGCCCAGAATCACAGCTTGCCCAGGAAGTCAAGCGGCACCTCCTTCCAGAGCCATAGGCCCAGCTACAGCCTCTATCTATGCTGCTTCCTCCTCTCCTGGGCACCTTCAGCAAGGCACCAAATGAAATGGTGATTCCTCTGCACAGCTCATGAACTGGCCAATCCCAGCTGTGGGGGATAAACAAGCAGCAGAAAAAGACCACCACACTGATTTAGCAAAAGGTGTCCACTACAAACAGCTGCTCCCTTTAATAGATCACCACATTTTAGAGCCAACTGTGCTTCTAGATTTCAGGAGGAGGAGATCTTACTCAACCCTGCTTCCAGCTCAGCTTACTCCTGACCAAGCACATCTGTATTGAATAAACTGGATAAGAAGACTTCAATT
This sequence comes from Pelusios castaneus, assembly GCA_007922175.1. NCBI lineage: Eukaryota > Metazoa > Chordata > Testudines > Pelomedusidae > Pelusios > Pelusios castaneus. The sequence goes on from ML688485.1 coordinate 868,682, forward strand.
ACCACATCAGTATACAGGATGTATAATACCTTGTCTATAATCTACCAAGAACATTTAAGTGCTCAGGTCTATCAAAGGGTTAAATGACGATAGCTAAACTAATCAAGAAACAAAGATGCCTGCCACCTTAATGTAGCTTTGATATAGCAAAAATTCAGATAAATATTTGTACTGATGCAGAAAACCCCCCCAGGGTAATGAACCACCATAGCAAATTATTTTATTTTGTTTGGGGGGTGTGGAGTGGTTTTTACATCAATATTACTGAAAGAGATGCACAAGAGTACATACCTATCTAAATGGCACCATTGCCTGTGTAACTGAGGAAATAAATTCTGTGCTCCTAATCTTTGCAAAAACATAATATAGTATCTGTAAAAAAAAAAATATTCTACACAAATTCATTTTTTCTTACTCTCTCAGTTAAAGATTTCTTCCTGCAGATCAATGGTTCAGGTGACGTGATGATATATTAAAGGGACTTGGATCAACTAAACAAAAAATGAAAAATTTGACACAGAATCCTAATCACCAGGTAAAATTCTGAATTTAAAACCTACTTGAGCTCTGCTGTGCAATCCCACTGCAGAAAATCAGCTCCTAGCATCAATGAAGAGTGACCTCCCACTTACCACGTGGCAAGCAACACCAATTCCTGGCACTCTTTTATAAACACAATATTGCAAAGCTTAGAAAGTAAGTTTATTTTTAAACACTAAAATAAACTGGTTTAAAAGTCATAAAACCATGCAATATTGTGAAAAATACAAAACTTTTATCCGAAACACACCAGCTCTAGCAAGGAATCACTAGTGTAAAGCATGCTGAAATGTCAGAAATTGGCAACTGTTGATTTGTGGTGGGACCGGAATTCAGAACCCATAGGGGAAAAAGTTTTATTATTTTCATTTTATTAGCAGTTGATGTATTTTGGGTTTGTATGAATTTCTCTGCTAAACCTGTGTGCTACAGAAGTCATATGTAAATAAGATAGGCGACTTTAAAGCCATGAAGAGTTGGATGGAAGGGTAGGGGGCAGAAGAGATTTTTTTTTCCTGGTATTGGATGGCATAGGTTATAACAGACACTTTGTCCAAAGCCCAAAAATCAAGATGTTGCTCCCCACTCCTCTCCTCTCTCCTTCCTTTACCATTTGTTCCTTTGCCTTCTTTTAGGTTCTCCCCTTATTTCAAGGGAAAGAAAGGTCAAAGAAGTATAAAGAAAAGTAAATAAACCTACTCCAATCCCCCACCATTGTAGACAGAGAAATATACAAACCACACTCTTGGCAAGGTAAAAATCTACCACTTTATTAATGATAAAATAAGTTACTGCCCCCTCTGTACTGAAAGGGTAGCCCCATACACACTCAAAATACAATAAAACAACAATGCTGCACCAACAGAAAGGCACTAAACCAAAAAGAGATATCAAACTTTTAGAAATATGAAGAGAAACATCATATATTATACAGATTAGAACAATCCTATCCTCAAACAGAGAGGGCATGCAGAAATGGCCCTGTCCAAAGCGGTTAGAGGGGTTGAACCCTCCCACCCCTCCCTTCACTGAAGAAGCTCCAACCCCATCCACCATCCCTCAGCCAAGAGGAACTAAAACCATAAACGCTGCTAAGGATTCTGAAGGGGATAACACTTCTTGCTGTGAAGACTTGTTAACATGGGAGGGGGAAAAATAATATTGAAAGGTTGTACATTGCAGCTTTATTAAGGACAAAATATTACAACAGTATATACACAGAATATACCATATTCTCAAAGATAGGAACCATTAAAAAAATGCCCATAAGAAAGTTGGAAGCTGCTTATGAGGCAAAGTGGGGGGGAAGACCAGGAGCCCTGAATTAAAATGCTTCTAATTATGATCGCAATTCATAGAGTTATTGAGCAATCTATGACATGAAAGGAATTTTTACCAAATCATGTACGAAAGCAACTAATTCAATAAGAGATGTGAATGCAGGCAACTGCCGATTCGTGGAGGGGCTAGAAAGTTTCCCATTCTGTGCTGGAGAGGAGAGAAAGGTGAGCACAGCTGTGGAACATAGGATCAAGTGCCCCACAAAGCCATGCCTGTGTGTTAGGGACAGCCTTTTCTGCTGCTGCATTTAAGGGTTGTCGTACCAACTGTTCTCTATGGCACAGCTAATCAAATCAAGTGCCTCTGCACAGCCTATCAACAATCCATCGCCTGCCTCTCAGACACCTCACTGGGTGACGATAAGGTGCCAGGCAAGAGGCAGCCGACTGCAGCAGACTTGTCAAAAGCCAATTGTCCATCCAGCTGGAAGGACTGACAAGAACCAGTGTCTAGGCTAATCAGCCAGGACCGATGCTTGGGTCCTGGCCACTCTAGCTGGCTAAAGACAAGATTCAATTGCTTCTCGTAGGCTGGCATTGAAAAAACCTTCCCCGATCTCTGACAGGTGAACACCATCCGGGCTGAACAGCTCCGGGGAACAATACATAATCCGGTCATGCCTTAAAACAGAGATCCCACACATGTTGCAAAATTTGGAGAGTTCCTTAATAATCATCTTCCTGGACTTCTCTACAACTCCTGGAGGTTTGTCCGTTGCTGGCCATGTCCTAGGCAGTAGAGTGGACCACACAATCTTTGCCTTGGGAAACATCGAACACAATGTTGTAAGGTCATTTTTCATGCTCTTGATCAGCCCCAGCCTTGATTGATGAGCCAAGTCATTTTCCCCCAAGTGTATGATTATCATATCAGGCAAAATGCCTCTCCACATGACAGACTGTATTAGAGACAACAACTCATCCCACAACATGTCCTTCGTGCCCAGCCACGATACACGAGCCCTGATGGGGTCTATCCCTAATCGTGTTCCATATGGATGGCACCAACCCCTCTTCCACGGTGAGGTCACCACCATGTGGCCACAAATCCACACTTCAAGAGGATTAGCCTGAGGGTGCTGAGTCACTCCTGAAAGGAAACAACAAAAGGCTTCAGTTTAATATGATCCTGCGCCCACGTGCTCCCCAAACAATATCCACTGCCCAGACCAGCAGCTTGCCTTTGCAATGCTATATGAGGTATGTGACTTGCAAACATGGGTCTTGTGTCAGAGTGGTGCAGGAGGTCATGGGGTAGGAAAATGGAACAATGCCCTCTTGACCATTAGCATCAGCAGGCTGCAATGGTGTCTAAGGAGCATGCCATGTCCATCCAGCTACAATCATGGCTGCTCTGAGGGAGCTAGGATTCGGTTATAGTGGAAAAGAGAACCCCAGGGTGAAGGGACAGCAAACCCCATGACATAACAAGCAAGAGATCTACTTTAATGAAGAGAGGGACCGCTCTCTCCATCCACACACTCCCTGGATGAGGAAAATGGAGAGCTTATGATTCAACATGTGGGGGGATCAGCTCAAGAAAGAAAAATATATAAAATCCCCACTGACGAGGCGTTAACTACAAGCCCTTAAATCAGGAATTTGGCAAATCAGTAAGCCTTACACAGAGAACACCAGTTTAAATTGCAACAGACATCTAACGAAACATTCCTGACACTAACCATCTACTGCTCTGATATATGGGATAGGCTTCACCAGTTTACCCATGGAGACTACGAATTGAAAGGGAAATGGGGTGCCAGTGTGGTAGAGCTTAGCCAGAATGAATGATACATTAAACTCCCTGGGTCAAGTACCAGGAAGAACTGCATTAATCAACTTGTGTGGAATTGAGTCCAGGGCATGATGGCAGGGAACTGCATGTCCACCTGCCAGGCCATTTCTGCAGGGCTATGGCAATCATGATTCCAGGGAAGGAAAGTGGCTATGTTAACAAGTGCTCCCTTCCTGAGTGGACTAGAGCGCAGTACTCAAGGGAAACCAACAAGGCAAAGAGCTGCAATGGCCACTAACAATGAGACGAAGGGGTTAAAGAATTCAGCACTTATGAGGAAAGGCAATGGGAAGTGGTCTTTGGTGCCAAGGGCACTCACCAAAACCAAAACCTGGCCCAAAAATATTAAAATAAAATAAAATACAACGGCTGCTATTCACAAGCAACTTCTAAAAGAAGTCATGCACATATTCAGGTAATACCATTCATTTCTACACAGCCCTGTTATTGACCAATATATATTTCCCATCCTCCACTATTGGACACTTTCACCCAACTGGTCCCTCCTCCTCCTCCTGGCAGGAATGACCCCTCTCTAGTCTCCTACCTCCTTTCAAGAATGAGGTTGTGCCCATGACACCATGGCAGATGTCGCCCATTTCCCAAGCTCGGGTGCTTGGTCCCCACGTTTGTCCAGTACTTGCATCACAAATACACTGGGGCACTTAGCATCACAAGTTGATCACAGCAGTCCCTCTCCTCAAATACTTTCCTGGGACACTTCCTTCCTCTAATGCAAATCCTATCAGCTATTCTCAATCCCCCCTTCCTGCACCCAAGACAGCCCTGTATTAGTACCCAAGAAAAAGAGGTATTCCCAGTTCTCACTTTACAGTGGCCTCGGGAATTTCCCTTCACCCGTACACAAGCTCTCAAAGGAACCATTTACAAGATCTCCTTGATAAAAAAAGGGATTCGTTCAAACCCCAAATCTCCCTGCTTCCCAACTTTTCTATGCAGAAATCATTTAAAATGTGCTTAAATAGGTAAATAGGCTGCTGTAGGCCTGACATCTCCCTCTACCAGCACTACCTCCACCCCGGCTCACCTGATCCCTCCAGCTCCGCTCCACAGGACTCCTCTCTGGGCGCTCCGCTCTCCACCTCGGCAATTGTGTCCATCCTCCGCAAGGGTCTCCCAGCCCTTGAAGAACTCCTCTTGGCTCCCCAGATGCGCTTGTAGAGTTAGCTGGCACATCCTCACAGGTCTACCAGCAACCTCTCCATGGGGCTCACCTCCCCTAAACAGCTTCCCAAACCGTCGGTACCAACCCTAACACGAATCCTGGTTGAAAAATAGACCCTTCCAAACTTTTTCCACTGCAGAGTTTCCAGAGGAACAATTCACTTCAACAGAAAGCTGAGGATAGTGATGTACAGCGCACTTCATGCACTCATTCATTGCTTTGGGTTACATCTGTATTTGGCAAATACTGGTATAGTGTTTCTTAAAGGAACGTGACTTAGAACAGGCAGACAAAGGCCTTTTAAAATAAAAACAGCTCCTCACCCTCTGGAGAGGGCATACATACAGTGATCAATCCTGAATGTTCTGTGCACACTGGACACAGTCTTTGTGTTTTACGTTTAAACCCCAATTAGAAAAGTAGAAACAAACATTGAAGAAAAAAGTTTGCAGGAGCTACATCTGGGTTTTAAAGTATAAGCAGGTTTCACTGAAGAGAAGAGGGGTGTCCATGTGAGATCTCTTGAAGAGCAAAGAACATCAGGTTTCAACTTTTCTGGCAGTGGCAGCACCATGTCAAATTTATCAAAAGGAACACGGGAAGAAGCAAAACATGACAAAACGAGACCTTCGGCATTTCACATACGATTAAAAGCTCCATGGTACACAACACACAAGGTTAGGAAGTGTCCTTGAAAACCTTGGGCCAGGCTGGGCTACTGGAGATCAAGTTACTCTCAGTGGAGAAAAGGGAGCTATTAGTCAATAATCACACAACCATTTCGCAGAAGGTTACTCATAAGCAATTGCTAGCATCTACCAGGGAGGTAGCTCAGCTTCCACTCTCATTGGGGATGCACAACAAGATGAGGTTATACAGTAAAATGGCTTGTAACTTTTGAGGAAACACTAGACACCATCTCAAGACTCAGCCCTCATAACATTAATTGGGCTGACAAGACTGAGGACACTCCGAAAATATACAGCCAGAGGAAGAGCCAACAATGTGAACTAGTAAGTAATGTGCTTGTTTTTGATAACACTATCATACACCAGTATGTTGGGGCAAAACAAAAAACTATATCTGAACAAATTTTCTTAGGACCTCTAACATGTACATACACACGTTACCCCAAAAGTTAGAGGTCCGCCAGCTCTGAGTTAACACTGCCTAGGGTAATAAGGTAGAACATATTTGGTCTGAATATTAGTTGTTAGACATTTATCTGTAAATGTCCTTGCTTTTGGGCTTAAAGTCAAATGAACTCATAATACAATAGTTAAGATAGTTCTCTTGATTTGTTTCACTCCTTTTTTAAAATCCAGAGAATTGGTTTCCTGTTTGTACACCTCTTAGGCCAATACTGTCTAAAGGGCAGACAGCTCGTGTGCGCATCAAAATTAAGCACCATTGGGTCAAAAACAATGTTCTAGACTCAGCAAGTCCACAGATGAAAATGTTTTTCCCTTAATGCACATGCACTATTTTTCAAAATGTCTGTAAACCTATATAAGTAAATCAAGCTACTAATCTTCAAGAAAGACTAGCTGCTATACACACATTTTGCCATACAAACTGGTCTTAAAAAGTTACCCAGCAAGGCTCACTATGATGACATATGACAAAAAGAGCTTAGCTATCATTAAATTGCTTTGTACACAATTTATGGGGTACCTATTCCCTACTGAGTGTTGTTAGTTATGGCCACTTCCCTTCCCCAACTTCTGCAGTCCCCCTTTTCTCCAATATGAAGTAGACAAATAGACTCACAAATAATGTTAAAATAATATATAGTTCTTGCAGTGCTGATACAGAATTTGCATTCAGAAAAGTGTTCCGCCCACTCAAAGATAGGCTCAGCAATAGCTCATTTGAACTATGCCGTCATTTTTTCATCAAAATAATCAATATAGCTGGTGTGCAGAGATATATTACTGAGGTAATATACCAGTTCCATAACGAAATCTGTAGCATGAGGTTGCCTTTGATTTTCTGACTATTTAATCATACACACTATTACTGCAGTAGTAGTGTCCCAATCAGGATTGGGCCCCTGATTCCAAACAGACTTAACTTTTCAGAAAAATTAAACTTTGAACTCAATTTTTCATAGGTTTTTCTTAGCTCAATTCATTAAATTAGTTTTATGTAAACTTTTGCCTTTTTAGTTACCTCATCAAGAAAAGATGTTTTTCACATTTTTAGAAAGTAATTTTGTTGTCATGGATATATTAAAAGACAAGTTACTGATGTGATAAATTACATAATTTCTGAGATTTCTGACTGAGATTTAAATTCTCAGTCATGTCACCATAACAGATTTTGTCTTACATTACATCTTTAATCTCTGGATTGCCAAAACAATGCACCTGACTAAAGCATGATCATGTGGCCTATGAATAATTCTGCACTATTGCAGACAAGACAACAGGAACCAGGGCTACTGCTCAATCACATTAGCCGACACAGGGTCAAGCAACAGTTTTATCCCACATAACATAAGTTAGTTTTTAAAATGTCAACCCTTTCCTTCCCAAAAGAAGGACTACTATTTTACAGTAAAGAAAGAAATCTTTTGCCAAGTGAATGAGGACATGAAAACTAAAACAGAACAGAACAGATATGGTGTATAGTGGAAATTTGCACTGCTTGGGCTAAACAATAACTACCAGTGCACATCAAGGCCTCAGCATGCAGCTCGAGACGTTACATCACACGTCTGGACACTTCTACAAACTGTGGGGCAACAGCTCTCTACCGAAAGCCTAACTCTACTGCTGAGCAAGAATATGAGCCAGAAACATGCCTGCATGTGCACAAATATGCAGTGGTGTTGTAGCTGTACTGGTCCTAGAATATTAGAGACATAAGGAGGGTGAGGTAAAAAAAAAAACCAACATACTACCTCACCCAACTTGCCTCTGTGTACAAATATAATGCTCAACAATTGCTGTGTTGCACTGTATTCATTTCATAAACTTGACGATAGCCATGCTGTGTTATACTCAAGGAAGATGGAAGGGAGCAGAGGTGCACTACTCATATCCTCTGTGAATCCCGCCTGTTAGGCAAAAGCAGGTGACTTCACTATGGGACATTCTTTTGTTCAGGGAACCGTGGAAAGGTTCAGAGCACTCCTTTGACAGCTGCCTAGAACCAAAGACGTAATTAAAGCTTTCACGTTGCAAAATACCCCTTTATTCCTGGTTCAATAGTCAAAAAGTAACACACTGACCCCAGAAATTAAAGCTACCCAGCAAGTAACCCACACCAGCAATGGAACAATATAATGGCCATCAAGGAAACTTTAGCTTTTCTCTTTTATTTTTAATACACAAGAGTCTCCTTCCTTTGAGGGTTTGTAAAATGAAGAGAGATGCTTTCTGATGGTTCCCCATCGTACCCAGATTTTCCCTTCTATTGTAAGTCTAACAACATCCCCTAGAATCATTCCTCATTCCCTACCATCGCACTGCCTTTTTCAACACCTTTTTTTCCCATCTAGAAAGGAACCCTGCAAAGGATTTCCTACTACACAGTCTTGTGAATTCAAGCCAGACGTACAACTAAGTGAACCAGGAAGATGGAAAAAGCCATCCTTTGACATGAGGAAAGCCATTCTAAACCAGAATCTCATACTCTCTCTCTCTGTGTGTGTGTGTGTGTGTGTGTGTGTGTGTGTGTGTGTGTGTGTGTGTGTGTGTGTGTGTGTGTGTGGTTTTTTTTAAAGTTACATTTTGGCTGGTGTTTCATACCAAGGATATACTACAATAGCTTGAGATTATGGAAACAGCAACATTTTTCAGTGTTGCCAGGTATCATGAGAAGTCTGTTTGTACACACTTTGTTCCAGAGGGCAATCACCTCATGGCTGAAAGAGCAGTGCCCAATAAAAGATTTAACAGGTAACCTCTGTTGGGAACAACCACTGCCTCCTGTGCATAAAGGTTTTGCTCCTGTTCATCCGACAGCTTAGCTGCTTTTTGTCACTCACTCATCTAGCCCCACGGCTAGAGTAGAGGTAGTACAGGTGTTCAACCTCTGAAGTACCAAATACGTGACTGATAGTATAGATAAGATCAGTATTTCTCAACCTTTTTGACACCAGGGACCGGCATCCTATACTGTGTTAGGGAGACCTCAGGGTTCCTATACTGTATTAGGGAGCTCTCAGGGACCGGTCGTTAAGAAACACTGGATTAGATGACTCAACAGGCACTTTCAGTCCATACTACCTATACCATCAAACAATTTAAATAAAAAGGACAAGTGAGTCCCAGTCTGATAAAGGTCTTTTGATAAATCCCATCCCAGCTGCCTAAGACCAAAAGCAGTGAAAAAATTTTCTCACCTGAACTATAATCTTTTAGGCGCAAGTCTTTCACAGGCGTCCCATCAGGTGCTCGGAAAGCATTGAGAATCTAGAAATAAACCAAGAGTCCACATTAGTTCCAAAGCAACCAAACCAAGCTTACTTTGAGAAGACAATATAGCTTTCACTGTACTCTACATCCTCTCTCTGACAGTCTTATGAGAGTTAATGGTTTTGGACTCCCAACTCCATTATGAAGTGGCATATTCCCATATAGTCCCTTTACGATCTGAGAATTGCATTTTAAAAGAGAAATATTCCGGTGCATGGAGCTTAGTTATTTAGGTTTTAATGTCCTCTCCATTCAGAATGTTTTCTTCTTAGTGAGCTACCATCACTTCTCTGGCTGTTTCTTATTACTAAAATCAGTGATCGCTAGTCACCTTTGCAATTGTTTGGGCCTTTATTTTCCTCTGATATCCCACTATCATCTCAGGACGCACTGAGTTCCTCATATAGTTCTCAGGCACGAATCTCAAGAAATTTGATCATCAGAACTCAACTAATGAGCTACTGAGAATGCTAACTTGCAGAAGGTCCAGTGTCTGGAACTGCCATGAGATATACACTGGGACTGATTAAAGAAGTTTCAGAGAACTTTTTCTACTACTTCATTGAGGAAGGCTAGCAATCAATGTTGGCTTTTTGACTAAGCTCAACTGTAGCAGGATGTGTCTTTTTTATCTCTGTAGGATGCTATTTCCGGATCTCCCACCTATTGACTATGGAGAGGGCTGCAGGTCACTTGGATATTGGATACTAACTCCCTTCTTGGCTACAGGGTGAATCCAGATGAGGTAATACAGGAATATAAAGCAGCCTGAAAGAAAAGGAAGTGAAATTCAAAAGGACCACCAGACGGGCTCTATCAAGCTACACACTCTAAGGTCAGAAGTGACCAATACGATCATCTAGTCTGACCTGCTGCACAATGCAGGCCATAAACCCTCACCTACCTACTCCTGTAATAAACCTCTAACCTATGCCTAAGTCCTCAAATCATGATGTAAAGACCTTGAGGTACAGAGAATCCACCAGCAAGTGTGCTGTGCCCTATGCTACAGAGGAAGGCAAAAAAACCCAGAGCCTTTGCCAATCTGCCCTACGGAAAAATTCCTTCCTGACCCCAAATACGGTGATCAGTTAAACTCTGAGCATGTGGGCAAGACTCACCAGACAGACACCCAAGAAAGCATTCGTTGTAATAACTCAGAACCCATCTAATATCCCATCTCAGGCCACTGGCATATCCACCACCAGTAGTCAAAGATCAGTCAATTGTCAAACCAAGGCCGTCCCATCATACCATCCCCTCCATAAATTTATCAAGCTCAGTTTTGAAGCTACCTTGGTTTTTGGCCAGCAACTGGAAGGAAATTACAGAACTTTACTCCTCTGATGGTTAGAAAACTGTATCTAATTTCATGTCTAAACTGCCTGATGGCCAGTTTATATCCATTAGTTCTTGTGTTCACGTTGGCGCTGAACCTAAATAATTCCTCACCCTCCCTGGAATTTATTCCTCTGACATATTTATGCAGTGCAAGCATATCTCCCCCTCAACTGTCTTTTGGTTAGGCTTAACAAGCCAAGTTCTTTAAACTTCCTCTTGTAAGGCAGGTTTTCCATTCTGCAGATCATTCTTGTAGCTCTTCTCTGCACATGTTCCAGTTTGAATTTATCTTTCTTAAACATGGGGGACAAGAACTGCACACAATATTTCAGATGAGGTCTCACCAGTGCCTTGTATAATGGTACTAACATTTCCCCATTCCTACTGGAAACGCCTCGCCTGATGAATCCTAGGACCACATTAGCTTTTTTTCACAGGCACATCACAATGCCAGCTCAGTCATCCTATGATCCCAGTATGCCCAGATCCTTCTCCTCCTCTGTCACTTCCAACTGATGTGTCTCCAATTTATAGGAAACATTATTGTTATTAATCCCCAAATGCATGATCTTGCACTTTCCATTATTAAATTCCATCCTATTCTTACTACTCTAGTTTACAAGGTCATCCAGATCTTCCCATACGAAAGCCAGATCTTTCTCTGTATTGGCAACATCACCCAACTGTGTGTTAATTAAGTTTGAGGATGACACATTCCCACGTTTTGTGCCAAGGTCTCTAATAAAAAGGTTAAATAAAATTGGTCCCAAGACCGATTCCAGAGGAACTCCGCTAATAGCCTCCCTCCAGCCTGACAGTTCACCTTTCAGTATGACCCACTGTACTGCATTCTTCCAGCTATGAAAGAGCAAAAGTGTCACATCTACTTCACTTGTGGTTAAAATCTCAGAAACCAGGAAAAAATAGCACTGTGATCACCCCTACGCTTGAATTTCCCACATGGGAAAAATCATGAGCTGCTTTAAATTGCACTCTGCCTACGTCTTGAAAACAAAAGCCTTGAAAATACATTTTAGACCAGCAATTTTGTTTAAAAAAATTAAACTTGTTCTTCTTCCCTAATTAAAAATCTCTTCAGCTCTTCAGACCATGTTGGAAACTGTGTGCAATATTTGGAATATTACATACTTGTGTTATAGATTTTGATAAATTTCAGAGGAATTAAAAAACTCTACTTACGTCATCCTTTGTCGCAGTTTCAGGCACTCCTCCTAGTCGAATGAGCTTGCTTGGTTTCACATCTTTGGGGCAGGTCCTGTAATCTTGGTCCTTGAGTTCAAAATCAAGACAGTTTTAAAAATGAGGCACATTTTTCCTCACAACACATAACATAACCAAATAAAGCCGGGCACATTTCATAAGCAGAAGGGCTCCAATAGCCCTTTACAACATGTTTTAGGGATGGGTAGTTGTGTGGGCTGGCTTTAGTCTTTCAAGCTATGCACTTAGATTACATGAGAAAGTTTAGTCATTTCAATGTAGTCCCAGTAAATATTTGTCGACATGCTACATCATTCAGTGTAATCCTCAGCTACTGCTAAGAAGAGGCCCAAATCCTGGGGAAAACCAGGGGTTCTACAAGATTTTAAAGAAAAGTGGCACAAACCAACAGTTTTGTTGTGCTCCCCAAAAGCAGGAGATATTTGGAAATTTTTTTAAAATTAGCTTGGATTATTTGTTTTGATATTCCTTTGGACCAAGTAAAACGTGTGGTGAAAAGCTTCCATGGAACAGAATGAGTAGGGGCAGAAATTAGAGGATGAGGAAGCAATCAGAAGAGGCAGGTATAGTGGAATAGGAAAGCTACCCCAAGGATCTGGATGGAAATCTCCTTCATTGCCCCTTCCCTCCTTTTGTCTCATACTTTAAAAAGGCTCTACTATGGCTCACTCAGAGTTTTTACAAAACCACATACCTGAAGATCCTGTCTAGAATCTTTGCTGGGTTTTCCATCTGAAAAGGATTTGCCATGCTCATAATCGAACAGCTGACTCCCTGCCACCCGGTGATCTACATCTCTGTACTCGATGTTTCTGTAATCAGTATCTTGTCTTCCGAGGAAATCCAGGCCACCTTCGCCCTTTAACATAAGGCTAGAATCTGATCTTTGATGTTCAGGACCAGAAAGCTGCTGCTCATTAGCAAAGGTCTGTGGTGGCTCATCTCTGTCTTGAAGAGGTCCACGGCTACTCTGGAAATCTAGTGAAGAATCAATTTCATGACCCACTCCACGGGCCTCTTCTTCTCTGGTTCGTGGCTCTGACTGTTGAAACTTTCCTTTCTGGACACCAAAGGGAGATCTGTCTATAAGATTAAGTGCAGACTCTTCTCTCTTGTTTGTGCTTACAGCAGATCGTTCTCTGTCTGCTAAAGGTACCGTAGACTGACTGCGCCTAAAATCTATAAGATTTTGATCCACCAGGGGCATCTCCCTGTCTGAAAAATCCACAGAAGGAGCCATGTCTCTGCCCCTAAAATCCTGATCAGACCGGGATTTGTGTCTATTCCTGAAATCTGAAGGCGGTGTCTCCCTGTCCCTAAAATCCAGGTCAGATGTACTCATGCCCCTGAAGTCCAAATCAGATACATCCCTGTTTCTAAAATCTGAATAGGAATGCTCTCTGCCCCTATAGTGTAACTCAGACATGTTCCTTGCCCTGAAGTCTGAATGGGCTCCCTCTCTACCTCTAAAGTCCAGATCAAATGAACTCCTGTTCCTGAAGTCTGATGGGGGTTCATCTCTGCCCCTGTAGTCCATAGTGTGAGCTTCCCTGTCCCGGTAGTTCATACGGATTGCCTCCCTATTTCTATAATCCATAGAAGGAATGTCCCCACCCCTGAAGTCCAGAGAGGGCCCCTCCCTATCTTGGAAATCTCCAGAATATATCTCCCGGCCCCTAAACTCGGAAGAGGGCGGTTCCTGGCCCCTAAACTCAGAAGAGGGCTGTTCCCGGCTTCTGAAGTCCAACTGTGAATCCTCTCTATTCTGAAAGTCAGAAGGTGGGAAGTCTCTGCCTCTGAAATCATGATGACCCTCCCCACCTCTGAAATCACTATGTGGTCCATCTCTAGCTCCATAGGTGAAAGAAGCTTCCTCTCTGTTGGCAAACTGAGGATTGAGAAGGCCTGTGAGTGCCTGGATATCAAAAGGAAGTGATTCTCTGCCAGAGAAGTTGCCAGAGTGTCTTTCTTGAGCAAGACTATCAAGGGAAGGAGGATATTCCCTGTTCCACCCGGGAGCAAACCTTTCTTCTTGGCTCCCACTGTAGAAATAAAGACAGCATTATTCATAACGTGCTTAGAGTCTGCAGTCTACAGAGAAACATATTCTTCTCTAAACTCTTACAGAGTTGCATAACAGCCTAAGATCCTCAGAAGTCATTGGCGTTTGGCAGTTTAAGATGAAGCAGCATAGGACAGACGTGAAAAAGTAATCTTGTGTGCTCCTATTTCCCCACAATTTCCAGAAGCACTCAACAGAGAGAACCTGCAATATTAATGGGTTAATGATGATAGCAATCCACATAGCCTTGCACTACACACAGCTAGGGAGTCATGTAAGGTTCTCTGAAGTGGTGTATTTGCTTAAGCATAATAGTCCTGTTCAGGAGGGATCAATTTTTACTTCAGTTCTCTTAGCACTATTACAAGCAGTTAGCATACTAACCCATAAGGCACTCTCAGAGGCGGTGGTTATCAACTCCTCTCTATTAGTATGCTGTGAAACAACAGATTGTCCTCTTTGCTTGGGCTTGATTTTTCAAGATGCTGAGTTCAAGAAGAGTTTGGGGATGCTCAGAGGTTCCGAGGAACTGGTCAACTGTTCACATCTGTGTAGCTTACCAATGGTGTCATACTACTTTCCCAGCAACTGCACCCAGTGTATGCTGCTGAAGCCATAGGCTCTAATTCAGTCTACACAATGAGACCCAGAAAGAGGTTCTCTCTCAAGGTTTAGTTTGATAACCAATAGGTTTTATGGGATGGAGCAATCTGTCTCATGCTAGCTGAGTCTGTCTCCAACATTTTTTAAAAAAACTTAAAAGGTAAACAGAAACAGAACAAGAATTGTTGAAGAACAATCCGAAATCCCAATAAATCAGCAGGTGCCTCCTCTTTGGCAATCTTAGCAAATCAAGTTTACCTTGAAGTGCAACAGTGATAGAACCACTCACACATGGACATGTGAGATGGCACATTTGAACTTAGCCAATCAAATCATCTAGCGATATATTAAAAGCGGTAATACAAAACAATTATTATGACTTGAATCAAGGGAAAAAAGAATGGTGCTGATTAATTTTCAACTAGAAAAAACATACCAATAGAGCACTATCATGCAGAACCAGCCTGAACAGTATTAGTTAGAGCAGTGGTTTTCAAACATAGGGTCGGGACACAGTACAGGGCCGCAGACCCTCACGCACTGGGTGGCAGCGCACCCTGCTGCCGCCGCCAAAAGACTAGAAAGCATTGCTCAACAATGTAATTGTTGGGTTGTGGGCAGAAGTGATTTTTTTCAACTGGGTCCCAAGGAAAAAAGTTTGAAAACCACTGAGTTGGGCATAAAATAAAATTACATACAGCTAGTCATATATAAAGCAGGTAAAGGGGAAATGATTTCCTGGCAATCGCTACTTGTTACTGACTCAAAGAGCAGAAGTAATCTCATTCCATCAGAACCCACTGGGGTAAATTTCTGTTGCAAGGAAGTACACTAAGCAGATTCATTCTGAGGGATACAAGTACTATTGATTAGACAGTGAAAGAGCCTAGCTCCTGGGGCCTCTTCTATTCTAATCACAGTATCCTGTTATCAAAATAGGGCCTGAATGACAGCCAAATGAATGCAAACAAGGGAACTGCTCCATTGTGTAGGTCCTTCACCTTTAATGTAAGGACTGTTACAATGACATCCACAAGTGTCCCACTCCTGTACATTCCACATTCTTAGCTGTATTCCCTCAGATTTGTCTCTCAAGACTGACAAAGTAGCCTAAATATTCACTATATATAAGAGATCTTAAAGGCCGTGAAGATGCAGATATGTTTGAAACTAAGAAGGGCATGATGGTCCAACAGGCTCCACCTGACAGTTTTTTAAAATTCCTTAACAGCCTCTAGAGTCAAAGTTAGTTGTGTATTAACACACTAGTTAGCAATGACTACATTAAATTTAAGTGTATGTTCAGGCAAAGTGGCAAGGAAGAGAAGCAAAAATGCTGGGAGCAGCTGCCTTTGCAGAAGAAATAACTAGTAGGAATTTACAGGAAACTGGAACATTACATGTGGCTAGAAAACAGACAGTTTAAGCCACTGAGAGTAGCTCTGAGAAGGGAATCCATAGCCTCTATTACTTTCAACATTTCATGTAACAAGAGCCTTTAAATAGAAACTCCAAATTTAAATGCTTACCGGAAAGGACCAATTCTGTTGGCCGGTCGAGGGTCACCCCACATCTTTCCCTGTCTGATAGGCTTCCAAAAATGGATAAATTCCTTCCACAAACAATGACAGACAGCAGAACCTATGGTGGAAATAGCATGACAATAAGCCACTAGCCACAGAGAGAAATCATCTCAGAAAACTATTACCATACCAGTTTGCCAAAATTTTACATCTCTGAGATTCAGAAATATACACAATGTGCTCTAGCACAAGTATAAAGAAATGCAACAATTCAATTCCTCCTTTTACCAATTGATAAGTCCCAAACTATTCTTTAAAAAAAAAAAAAAAAAAAAAAAAAGTCAGATTGTCAGAATGGCAGGGGATAAGTAATTTAAGATTTGTTCATGATTAACACCACACTTCCCACCTACTGTTTAGTCTAATTTATCATTCACATTCTAGTTAGAAGGGAGAAAACACTCAAGATATACAAATCCAGAGAACTGTGGTTTAAAAAAAAAAAAATAAAAAAAATACAACCTTAATTTTTAGCCTGGGCACAACTTCTGGCAGAGGTCTTGGCTGGCTATGGAAACATTTCCATTCAAATACTCTGTCCCATTCACTGTGCTACTGAAAGGGACTTGGATTAGAAACAAACATCCTGCTCACAATTGGTTATATAGGCACAATGGCAGTATACTGCTCTAACTGGGAAGGATATAACAGATCACAGGAATAGTCTAGTTTGGATCTCTTTCCAGATGTTAAAAGAACCACCACAACAATTCTACACACCTGCTATGTTTCATTACTACTTGTAAGCTTCCTTTTTTGGTCTGATTGTCAGCATAACTATGAGAAATATTCATAATACTAGTGGAAGGAGAAAAGAGTCTGCAAAAAACACGTTTAGGACTTGTGGAGAAGACCAGGAGAAGTCCTAATATGAGCACGGATAGCATCTCCCTCATCCCTGACCACAAGATGTGTCTATAAATGCACAAGTCTTTTTTTGAGACATGGGCTGGCAAAAGCAGGAAGCCACGGCCTGGAGAAGGGAAAATGTGATCAACAGAGGATGTGTTGCAGGATCCCGATTGACCACAGGAGTAGACCATCGAACTCTCCAATGTAAGTGAGGAGGGTTCCACTTTGGCATTGTTTTCGAAGTGGGAAGACTAGGAGGGAGAAGAGTTAAAGGAATTGAGTGCACTATAATCACTTCTGAAACGATAGAGAAGTCAGATGGTTTTTCTATAGAGTTATCACAAAACCTGGTACCAGCGGGCAGAGAGTAGATGTCTCTTGTGACTGACCTCTGACAGCTCCAATCCAAGGGGATGGGTCCACCTGATTATAATCCCATTAAAGCACAGCAGGTCAGCCTTAGCAAGAATGAGATACATACATGTGTGATTTTGAGAAGAGGCATGCTGTCAACCATGTGTTGTAGGGAATACATGCTGTCATACAAGCATGGCTGCTCTTCCCTCACTTCCATGGCCTCTGACAGGGGACAAAGCATGAATCAGCAGGCAGGGTCAGCTGTTTCCCATGCATATATATCCTGCTTCACTGCTCCTCAGCCAAGGGCACAAGAGCTTCCCTGAGGGTAGTGAGTAAATGCTGGCTGTTGGTCATTATATGGCTTCCATCCCAATGCTATTTGAAATCACAGATAATTAATGAATGAATGAATCATCAAATTAATAAACTTATCCTAAGACCCCTGTGATGTAGGACAGTACTGTCTGCAATTTACATACAGAGAAGTGAAGCCTAGAGAGGTTACGTGACTTGCTCATGGTGCCCATCTGTGACCAAGCCAGGAACTGAAGACCCAGTCTAGCACTCTAACCACAAAACTACCCCCTTTTTCGCCCCATCCGCAAGACCTGTACCCATGTCAGCTAGCCTTATGCTGCACGGAATGTCCAAGAGATTCAGATGAACCTGGATCTCTTGCTAGCAGATGATGATGACACACAGGCCACAGGCTGATCAGCTCCATAAGCACTGTGTTATCCTCTAAGCACTATAGTGCACTGTGCTGCACATCCCACTCAAACCCAGAAAGACAGCAGCCTATACTTCTTTTTGTCAGACTGGCCACTTGAAAGGACTGTGTGACATCCAGTAGCCTTTGACAAATCCACAAGGCTTAACTAGCATTAGCTGGATCACTGGACTGATATATCTGCTGCTGAAAGGTTCTGTGGTCAAGTTCTACAGCCAGGAAAGTGAGAGGTAACTAAACCTCAGGAACCTGAGCACTATATTGCAGCGACATATGTGAACCGCAAATCTAAAAATAACCTTCTTAAGGCAGACACCCTACCAAAAGCAAAAACTAAAACATGGACCAAGTGCATTCAAGGGACTCCATCCTAAACTCTTGCAGCACCATCCCACTGAGACAAAAGGGCAGTTGCAGCAGCTCAGAGGGGAAGACCAGGTACTGTGGAGCAGCCTGAAGAATTTTGAGCTCCTGCAGGATTCAGATGAAGACAGCACTTCACAGATAGATGGGTGGCTACAGCATACAACTGCAGTGGCTGCTAACTCCCTTCTTCTGTCTAGTCAGGAAGGAAAATGTTGGATAGCAAGAGCATCTCACACACTCTCCCCATCCTCACCCCCGCCCCCCCAGTCAACCAGTCACATTGCAGTTTTGCTAATTTAGCCATTTACCAACACACACACACCTGTAAATTCTAAAACCTTCTCTATTTTCAATTCCTGGGGGAAAACACCACGATACTGCCCTCAATGCTTGAGGGAGTGGGCTGCTGCTGTAGTAACCCACTAGCACAGGAGTCTGCAAGTTGTGGCTCCGGAGTCTCATGCAGCTCTTTGGCTGCCCTCTTGCAGCTCCAGGCCCCACCTCTGCCACTGGCAGAACCTGAGGGCGGCCCGCTTCTGGCTCCACTTCCCACCGGGGGACCATGGGGGTGGCCTGCACCAGGTTCCCCCCCTACCGCTGAGGGACCCCGTGGGGGGCCCACTCCTTGTCCCAGGCTCCCCCACCCCCACCAGGGGACCCTGCAGCAGGTGCCTAGGCCCAGCTCTCCCCACCCCACGCACTGCAGCTCTCACAACCTTTGGTTATTGAAGGAATTAGGAATTTTTTTAAATGGTTCTTCTTATCTTTCGTGTTGCCGACCTCTGCACTAGCAGCTGCCGCAAATGTATTGCAACAGCACAGAATGCTGTCTGGGGGAGAGAGGGCACCAAGGAGAGTGCAGCTTAAGCCAGGGAAGCTCAGAATATCCTGGAGAAAGCTGAGAGAGAAGACCAAGGGAAGGAGAAAAATCTAGATGCTGAGCTAGAAGATAAACTGGAACAGAAGTCGTAGGTGAGATGATAAAATAAAAACAGAAGAATAAAAGTAGGGAGCTGGGAAGTGAGAAGGAGGAAAGAAGGAGAACAGGAAAGGTTTCAAGTCAGGAAAAAGAGAAAACACAGACCTGGGTATGGGAGCAGAAACTGTTTGAGTAGGGAAGTAGAGTGAAATAAAATCTACGGACACACAGGAGAGAGAATATCAAGGGACAAAATGAAAGGAAATTTAACTGGTGAAAACAGCCATTCATTAAAAAAGATGAAAACAGATTCTGACAACAATAAAACAAGAAGCCCACCCACAAAGAACCAAAAGTGTAAGAACAGAGAATGACTGAACATCTATTGAAGGAACACAGTGTAAAGATGTCTAATGGACAAGGGAAGTCCCACTTGTGGATAAAGTTGGCGCAAAGAGGGACACACAACAACACAGAATTTAAAGAGCACTTCAAGCCAAAAAGAAGAAAAGAACAGAACAGCAAGAGTAAAGCTGGAGTTACATCCAAGGAAAGGAAAAGTTGATTCTTCTCTGAAGATACACAGTATGTTGTTGAGCACTCTCTTTTGCTCTGACTAATGGGGCATTTGGTATGAACTGCACAGAGTAAGGAAGAGTAGCATGCACAAGGTTGCAAAGATTTACGTGTTGGTAACCTATACTTTATTATTATAAATATTATTTGACAATGTTCTAAATTATTTATCCTCCTGGTGCAATTTTGCAGGTTTTCCTTATAAAATTCTAAACATTTTAAATTTTTTCTTTTGTCTTGGATTGCCTCTGCTTCTCCTCACAAGTAGCCTAACCTCACCAAGTCACTGCACTGGCAAACAGACAGCAGAGAAAAACAGTATTATTTGTGACAGCTGATTTTCTTTTTCTAATTTTTGCTATATTGGATTATAAATGCAATTGTAAATCTTTATTTTTTGCACACAAGCTCTACAAATGGGTGCCAGTATTAAGGGGGATCTTGAAGTTATGGCCCTGCTGGCTGCCCCCCTTCATGCCCTGCAATAATGAGGGGTCCCTTCATTCCCAAGTGCCTGGGATCAACTTCCTCACACTAAAAATGCTGATAACAAATGTCTCATCACCTGTAACTTCAGAGAATTGAGCCTAGGCCAGAGTTTTTCAACCAGTATGCTGTGAGAACTGTTCAAGTGTGCCATGAAATTCTGTACAAAGGTAATGAAAATCAATGTAAAACAAACATTGCTTCATCTTAAAAAATATTCTATCCAATCAAAATGACAACTCATAAAACTCATGAAAATTAATCAAATTAGAAGTGCGGTATCAATCTTCCAATTCTAAAACATTAACATTCTCAATGCAGATGTCCAAAGGACAAAATTGAGATGCCGTGCATTTTTTACTGGTGGATTTGAAACATTAATGCATTTGATCCTTCTTTAGTTTGTTGCATGCACTGTATTGTAAACTTCTCTAGTAAGACCGTAACCATAGTCAATGTAAGTAAATGTGATTTTTATGAATAATCAAATCAGCTGAAAAAGTGGGTGTGCTGTGGAATTGCTTATCTTATGGAAGTGTGCCCTGTGACTGCCCTAGACAGAGACTCACAGCTCTTCTTGCCCTACCTTTCTCTCCCCTCCTCTAACTCTTGATGTAAACTGGACTTCCCCTTCCTTCCTACGCCCAAACTCAGTCTCCTCTGTCCTCCACACTCTTCAAATAAAATCTCACAATGGTGGCTACACCACGTTCTCTTATAGCTATCACATGTTCACAAGAAGAGTGATATAAACATGCCAAATCAAAATCCAGTTTCTTTTTTGAAAAACTGGTTGCAAACAAGGTTTTATACTATTTGACAGCTCTATTCTAGAAGCAGCAGGACATGGCGAAATTACTTCCAAAGCCTCAGCCTCTCCCCCCACCCAAACAAAAAAGCAGTACACTTGATTATTAATCTCTACCCCACTCACCCCCAATAGCAATGGATGTTGCACTGCTATCAGATTTGGAGGAGTCCAACTGACACGAAACTGGTAAACAGGCACTTGTATCCAAGTACCCAGTTTCAGAATCAAGTGCCAGTCTTTAAAAACAGTCACATGTATTCCACAATTCCACAAGCACTGAGTTGCCGAAGGACGAAGCTCCATGTCAGCTTTCATGTTAAAAAGCATTTCTAGCCTTTACAGTTATGAAGATATTCTTGATCATATTTTCAAGATTATCTAGAGGATTACACACTTCGTTGCTTCTGTAGATCGAGCACACTGCACATACCAAGATCCCCTATTCTCCGTCACACAGATGAGTTGTGTATCCCTCCCTGCAACCCATTTCTCATTCTCCACCATTGCAAGGGCTTTGTACACCTCCCCCCAACTCCATTTTCCCTTTGCCACATACCAGGCACGAATCGCTCACGTCCCCCCCATACCATCTCCTTCCTCACACCAGGGATTCAGGGAGTCATTCTTCCCATGCCAAGATCCCCATTTCCCACCTTCCCGCTCATTACCTCCCCTCTACCACCATTTTTATGTCTCTTGTTTCTGACTAGGAGGGAAGCATTTAAGGTTGTTCACTTTTTAAAATTGTACTAGGAAAATAGGCAGAGCTGAGATGGGGAAGCACATTTTTATGCCGCACTATGTTGATGGCTGCCAACAAGTGGCTCTACAGACACTATGTCTACACTGATGGTGGCAAATTCACTGCTGTCAGACCTATTTATATGGTTCGACTGAGCAGCAGTAGAGACACGTTCAATCGATCCAGAAGTCAATCTAGTAAATCCACCTCCTCAGGTGACATAGCACTCTGTTGATGGGATCACATTCCTTGTCAGCACAACACAGTGAAGACAGCCGTAGAATCCAAGTCACGAAGTTGACAGGAGTTACACAAGCTATTCTGTGTAGCTTGTGTAACTCCCACTGACTGCCACTTAATTTCCCCAGCAGAATAGATCAGGCCAAAAAGTAGCTGGTCTGCTAATCAAAAGCCAGAGGCTTCCTGTGTTCCCCATTTTCCTCTTTCCGTTTTTACCAAAATCAAAAGGGGCTCTGCCCACTGATGCTTAAAACAGTCCCTATGCAGTTGTAATTGGTCCCAGATCATTAGACACACAAAATGAGTAATATCTTGTATTGGACCGATTTCTGTTGGGGAAAGAGATCATTATTACAGAGAATTCTTTCTTGGGTGTCTGACTGATGAGTCCTGCCCATTAGCAAAGATTTTTAAAGAATCTGTAAACTCATACAACTAGAGAATTGCCAACATAGTCCCTATTTTTAAAAAGAAAGAGAAAAAGAAGCGATGCGGGTAGCTACAGGCCTGTTAGTTTAACCTCAATAGTATACAAGGTCTTGGAAAAAAATTTGAAAGAGAAAGTAGTTAAACACAGAGGTTAATAGTAATTGGGATAAAATACAACATGACTTTACAAAAGGTAGATTGTGTCAGACCAACCTGATCTTTTTTTAAAAGATAACAGCTTTTTTAGACAAAGGGAATGCAGTTGATCTAATTTACCTAAATTTCTGTACAGCATTTGATAACGGTTCCACAAGGGGAATTATTACTTACATTGGAAAAGATTGGGATTAATATGAAAATCAAAAAGTGGGTAAGGAACTGGTTAAAGGGGAAACTACAGAGGGTCATACTGAAAGGAGAACTGTCAGGCTAGAGGGAGGCTACAGTGGAGCTCCTCAGGGATCAATCTGGGAACCAGTCTTACTTAACTTATTTATTACTGATCTTGGCAAAAAAAATAAAAAGAGGGTCTAATAAAGTTTGTGGATGACACCAAGGTGGAAGGTATTGACAATACAGAGAAGGATCAGGATATCATACAGAAAGATCTGGATTATCTTGTAAACTGGAGTAACAGAAACAAGATGAAATTTAATAATGAAAAGTGCAAGGTCACGTTTAGGGACAAATGACAAGAACTTTTGCTATGAACTGGGGATGGATGCATCAGTTGGAATCGACAGAAGAGGAGAAAAACCTGGGCATATTGGCTGATCACAGGATGACTACGAGCCAACAATGTTATGCACCTGTGAAAAAAGCTAATGGGGTCCCAGGATGCATCAGGCAAAGCATTTCCTGTAGAAATAGGGAGGTGTTAGTACCATTACACAAGGCACTGGTGAGACCTTATTTGGAATACCGTGTGCACTTCTGGCCCCCATGTTTAAGAAAGATGAATTCAAACTGGAACAGGTGCAAAGAACAGCTACTAGGATGATCTGAGGAATGGAAAACCTGCCTTATGAGAGAGACTCAAAGAGCTCGGCTTATTCAGCCTAACCAAAAGAAGGTTATGGGGATACAAGATTGCTCTGCATAAATACGTCAGAGGGATAAATACAAGGGACGGAGAGGAATTATTTAAGTTCAGCACCAATGTGGACACAAGAACTAATGGATATAAACTGGCCATCAGGAAGTTTAGAGTTGAAATTAGATGCAGATTTCTATCCATCAGGGAAGTGAAGTTCTGGAATAGCCTTCCAAAGGGAGCAGTGGGGGCAAAAAAATATATATAGCTGGTTTCAAAACAGAGCTTGATATATTCAGAGAGAGGATGGCATAATGGGGTAGCCTAGTTTGGCAGTTAACTGATCTTTGGCTTTTGGTGCTAGATATGCCGATGGAACAACTGATGGGGAGAGGATCTGAGTTATTACAGAGAATTCTTTCTTGGGTGTCTGACTGATTAATCTTGCTCACATGCTCAGGGTTTAACTGATCGCCATATCTGCAATCGGGAAGGAACTTTCCCCCAGAGCAGACTGGCAAAGGCTCTGTGGTGTTTCCATCTTCCTCTATAGCATGGGGCATAACTCAATTCCTGGTGGATTCTCTGTACCTTAAAGTCTTTAAATCATGATTTGAGGACTTTAATAACTTAGTCATAGGTTAGAGGTTTATTGCAGGAGGGGGTGGGTGAGGTTCTGTGGCCTACAGTGTGCAGGAGGTCAGACTCACTAGATGATCATATTGGTCCCTTCTGACCTTAGAGTCTCTAAGGCTATGTACACACGACAAACTTGTCCCACAATAAGCTATTGCGGGACAAGGAAAGCACTATAAATAGTCCCACCACGCACTGCCCACAGCCAACCTGGGCTAGAGGGCTGGCTGCAGCCCCTGCTGCCTCCCAAAACCCCGGGGCTGAGCTAAGGTGCTGGCCCAAACCAACTGCCCTCGCCAGTTCGGGCCAGCCCCCTAGTCCAGCTGCAGGGGTTCGGGTGGCGGCAGGGGCTGCGGCGCTTAAGTG
>ML688485.1:893743-954687 GCA_007922175.1 Pelusios castaneus
TGGGTGGCAGCTCCAATAGTCAATTTCACTGCTCTGCTAGAGCAGTGTAATTGACCTATATGTCAATTTCGAAATAGACATATTTGACAGCTCCAATGTCCCAGAGTGGCCTGGATTGGCACTCTGGGACATTTCTGGAGGCTGTCTACTGCGGAAAATCCGTACACATGAGCACTACCACGGAATAAGGCTAACCACTCTCGACTTGAGTGGTTTAACCGTTGTGGGGCAAGAGGATGTTGCCGTGCAACAGGGAAAACACTTGTGTGTACACTCCAAGCTTTATTGTGCGGTAAGAAGCCTTATCGCGCAATAAAGTGATAGTGTGTACGTGGCCTAAATAAGCTTTCGAGCTATACACAGTGCTTCTTCAGGGCTGGGAAAGGTACTTGAAACATCACAGCTAAATACAAAAATCAGACAGTTCAGCCTAAGTAGTTAGTGCATATTCTAAGAGACTATTCAAAGTGAAGTGGCCCGTTACGTTCCCTATAGTTATAGGACAAAAGGTGGGGTATGGGGTTGTGTATTGTTGTAATAAGCCATAAATAGTCCCTGACACTTTGGAATTGATCTGATTGATCTGGCTTCAAATTTTATCAGAGAAATGCGTCAAATTGATTGTGAGGCTATGTACACACGATCAGATTAAAGCGCAACATGGCAATCGCGCTATAAAAAACATGTGACCTTTATTGCGGGAGAGCGCGTACACACGTCGCTCCTTGCAACACAACAGAATTCTTTGCAATATCGCGGTGTAGCGCAATTAATTCTGGGCACCTATCCCACAGTTCAATTTTCCCTCAATCGGCGCTTGGAATCATGGGATGAAGGAAAGGAATGCAAAGCGCCATGGGTAAACTCATTTTCCCGTGGTGCACTGTGTTCCCCTTGCGTCTTCCTCGTTGCCAATAGCAACTCGCGCCTATTTTCAACAGTGCAGTGACGCACTACTTGCGAGCAATCACAACTGCGACAGCATGGATACTGCTCTGATCTCCACTGTCGCCTTCAGCATTCTAAATACACCTTGGCTGGTTGCTCAGTACGCAATGAGCTCCGAATCAGATGAGGACACCGAGGAGCAGGGGCTGATCGATGCCATGCAGAACAACAGCACCGCATTGCTCAGCTCCTTCACTGATCATCTGCACACGGTGCAACGCCGTTTCTGGTCGCGAGAGACGAGCACCGAGTGGTGGGATCGCATCGTTATGCAGCTATGGGATGACGAGCAGTGGGTACAGAACTTTCGAATGCGGAAAGCAACCTTTTTGGAACTGTGTTCAGAGTTGGCCCCTGCCCTGCGACGTAAAGACACCAACATGAGGTCAGCCCTAACCATGGAGAAGCGTGTTGCGATTGCTGTCTGGAAGATGGCGAGTCCTGACTGCTACCGGTCAGTTGCAAACCAGTTTGGAGTCGGGAGGTCCACCGTCGGATTAGCCCTCTTACAAGTGTGCCGAGCCATTAATCGCGTTCTGCTACCGAGGACGGTGACGTTGGGCAATGTTCGCGAGGCTGTGGACAGCTTTGCTGCCATGGGATTCCCTAACTGCGGGGGAGTCATAGACAGCACACATATCCCGATTTTGTCTCCAGACCATCTCGCGACCGAGTATATCAACAGGAAGGGCTACTTCTCCATGGTGCTGCAAGCACTCGTGAATCACAAGGGGCGTTTTACGGATATCAATGCTGGGTGGTCGGGAAACGTGAATGATGCCTGCATTTTCAGAAACACTGGACTGTACCGGAAGCTGCAAGGGGGTACCTTCTTCCCAGATCAAAAAATTACTGTGGGGGATGTGGAGATGCCCATAGTCATTCTTGGAGACCCAGCACACCCACTGATGCCATCACTCATGAAGCCGTACACTGGGAAGCTGGATCGCAGTAAGGAGTGGTTCAATTACCGATTGAGCTGCTGCAGAATGACTGTGGAGTGTGCCTTCAGCCGCTTAAAAGGGCGCTGGCGCTGTTTGTATGGGAGGCTGGACTTGGACGAGGACAACATCCCTGCAGTAATTGCGGCGTGCTGTGTCCTTCATAACCTTTGTGAAAATAGGGGAGAAAAGTTTTCCCCGGGGTGGGCTATGGAGGCACAACGCCTCGAGGAAGCATAAGAAAAGCCAGCCACTAGGAGTATTAGGAGGGCCCAACGAGGAACAGCTCGCATAAGGGAGGCACTCAGGAAGCATTTCAATGATGCCCTCCCGTAGTTCACTTCAAGGACGCATCAAGTGCACCATATGAGATTTTCACTGTGTACAAATAAAGCCACTCTTCAAAGTTTTTGTTACTGTTTTTATTAAAAGATAAAAGGGGGGAGTGGTTGGGGGGTTTTGGAGGGGTTACAGGTGGGTGTAGCTGCGGGGCTCTAAAAAGTAGCTCTGTGAGGGACTGGATGTTGCAGTATACCAGGGGGACGGGTGGCCTTCAAAGAGATGCTTTGAAGGACTACGGGGTGTGGGAGGCAGACACGGCTGAACTGTATGGAGTGGAGCCCGTACATTAATCGCCTGGGTCCGCAAAGCAATCATGCTCTTGAGCAGTTCTGTTTGCTCCTTCATGACGCTTATCAGTTCGTCCCTGTGTTTCTGCCTCCTCTGTTGGGATGCCTCTCTCCAGGCTCAATTCTCCCTCGCGGATGCCTCTGTTGTTTTCAACAGCTTCTGAAACATATCCTCCCTGTTACTTAGAGCACGCCACCGAATGTTTGTCATGCGGTCAGCTGGGGTAGACACCGGCCTTGTGAAGGTCACATCTAATAAAAAAAAATAAAATAATAAAGCTATTGTTAACACATAGCCTAGATAACCAATGTAACCTTCTAGTAGCACATTCCACTGGAAGGTACAGGGCAGTCAACATCCTATGCTTTGCTGAAGCAGACAAGGTACGTCCTAATAGAAACCTTACTGGGGGCTAACATTCTGCAGAGGGCGCACAGATGGAACCCGATATCTCTCTCCTCAGAGTTCCCCTGCCCGCTAGAATACATATCCTACATGCCACTGGATGCCAGCCGGGACCGTATGTTGCTGCATTGTGTGCTGCCATGGTTCCCAATGTTGTGCTTTGCAGCTGGCGAGGCCAAGTATCCTTATACGGGAGCGTAGACACATACGCTATCCCATCTAACCTGAGTAGGAGGCTCTGGCGGTACATCGAGGAAACCTTTAGTGACCTAAATACAGATGATTTTTTGACAATCACTGCTTGTGTTGATGCACTTCTAATGAATGCATAATAAAGAGCGTACACAGAGGGGACCGAGACAGCAAGCACCCCCGCCCCAGACAATGATTTTTTTAGCAGGAGCCATAGCTGCATGGAAGAGAAACTTACCTGTACCCCCCTCTACAGCCTCAGAGGACACGCTGCAATTCATGTCTTGGGTGGACGTCTCAGCGGGGTGCAGAAGAGCTCCTGGCTACACGCTGTTGCGCTCTCCAAGTCATCCTCCATCTCCTCATCGATCACGTCCTCATCCTGCTCGGCTCTGGCATTCAGTGGATGAGGGGGGGCCGATGTGTCCACAGGACCCACTGAGGATGGCTTCAATCTCCTTGTAGTACCTGCATGTAGCAGGCGCTGATCCTGAACGGCGGTTTGCCTCCTTCGCTCGGTGATAGGTTATTCTTAGCTCCTTCACCTTTGATCTGCACTGCACAGTGTCTCTATCATAACCTCTCTCTGACATGGCCCGAGAAATTATGCCATATGTATTGAAATTTCGCCTGCTGCCGCGTAGCTGCACCTGCACAGCAGACTCTCCTCAGATGCTGATCAGGTCCAGCACCTCTGCCGTGCTCCAAATGGGTGCGTGCCTTCCACGATGGGCCGCCATTGCTAGTGAAGATCGGAGCTGCACTCCACTCCATGAGGAAGAGAACAGGAAGTGAAAGAGAGGAGAAAGTCGAAAATCCCGGGAATCGAAACAGGGCGGGGACTGTTTCATCACGGCCACAGAGCGGGTGGGGGGAAGACCAGAGAGGACGACTTTGGAATGCTGGGACACTTCCGGAGGCCAATCATTGCGCGGTAAGCGTACACACGAGTGGAAAGGCGCAACAGCTGTTCCGTGTTAACTGCTACCACCCTCGTCGAGGTGGTTTTTGTATTGTGCTACAACTGGGCTGTTGATGCTCAAGAGCCCTATTGCACGTGTGTACGCTGTTGTTATCGTGCGGTAATGACTGTTAATGCGCGATAAAGTGATCGTGTGTACATGGTCTTAGATTTCACTTTGCATGGCCAACCAAAGCAGCGGCGCTCCTGAATTACGTACAGACCACAAAACAATAGCTGCAAGAGATGTGAATGTTCCCAATCATCTCAATCAGAGCCCCGCCAGGCTCCGATTTCTTTTCGATGGTTTGTGGTTTTTTGTGGGATGTTGGGGTTTTGTTTTTTGTGGAGATGCCACAAAATTCTACACTTTTGTTTCACAATGTCTCATTCTGCTGTAGCCAAGAAGTCAATGTATTTCCTGACTGCAGTGGCCTTTTGGTCTCTAGTGTTTTGCACAGTGGAAAGTTAACTTGTTTACAGTGAAAACAGTGTCCATGGCTTCAGGTTGCAAGGAGCTGGGAAGCCACAGCTGAAGTCCAGCTGGACAACGAGAAGCTGGCAAACTGGACCCCTGGAGAGCTAAACTATGGAAATCAGCCCCCTCATCCTTAGCATACATAGGGACTGGTGGGTCTCCTTTCCCCTGCTGACAACTCAACTCCCCACCCCCTCCTCCTGCCAGCTGAGTACCAGCACCTTTAAAAAAAAAAGCATAGCAGTGCAGGATCTTGTGCCCAACTCTGCTGGCCCTGCTTTCCCAGCAGGATAGAGGCGCCAGAGCACAGGATCCCGGACGCTTGGGAGCTGCTGCCAGACTGCGGTCTTTTCAAATCTCCCACCCTGAGCATGCTCAGACGTGTGGCGAGAGAGCGGCGTTGGACACCCCTGCAACTCACCACATAGGTAAGGGGGGTAGAGGGGCCTGTGGCAGTTGGACCAGGGGACCCAGAGAGATTATGGTCTCTGATGGGGAGGGCAGAGAGGCCATGGGACTTGGGGGGGGGGGGGAACCACTGGGGGGGGAGGGGCAGCAGAAGGGCCCCACTGGGGGATAATACCAGGGAGGCCCAACGGGGGGCACTGCCACCTGGCACACTGCCACCTAGTGCCAGTGCTCCCCATACCCCTCTGGCACCCCACCCCACCTCTGCCCTGTCCTCTCTATCTCCCCAGCCATTCCTCCTTTGCCACCCCCATCCCTTCTACACTCCCTTACCAGGGTACCCCTGCATTTCCTACCACTCCACAGTTTCTGTGCCTTTTATAGCCAAAATTTGCTCACTGTACCCAGTAACAAAACTTCCTTTGACTTCACTGTGACTGAAGATCAGGACCTGTATTTGTTGCTTAGAAGAGAGGGGGAAAGGTGAACAGTTTTTGCTTGTTGCAGTTAAATGGTGTTGATATGGGTCGTGTTTTGCATACCAATGTTGTTTGTGCTGACATAATAGACCACATATCTGTAGAGATAAAAGTTTCTCAGCAATATCAAATTTCTGTTTTAACTGATGAGAGTACGAGTTTTAGTAAACTTTCTTGTCTTGTAATTTATCTGCGCACAACTTTTGATGCAAACATTGGTCGTTACATTTTTTCCTTGATCTGGTTGAACTTGGCAGCAATGATGCTGATAGCATAGTATTAGCTTTCTAAAGCAAAATTTGCGGGCATGGCAAAAAAACTGGAAAATCCATTTTTTGTTAAAATCTTGGGTCTCATTCTTGATGCTCTGGAGGAACTTAAAGACCTGTCCTTGGCACTGCAGAAATCTGATGTAACATTAGCTACAGCAAGTAAGTTGATAAGTCGACAAGTTCAGGTGTTTATAGCTCGTAGAGACTGTGATTCAGAGTTCTGCCAAGAGGCTTGTGAGGCGATTGCTGCAGGTTGCTTTAAAGGTATATGTTTAAACATGTCTGTGAATGCTGGCAAGCAAATTGCAATTTCTAAATGTCAGTTTTACCAGGCTTAGCTGACTGTATGAATGCTAAATTGTTGCCAGCCTCAGAAAAACATCTAAGCAGTGCTGTCGAAGCACTTGACCCACCACATTTCATACAGAGCTGTCATCAGAATTTGGTGAAAGTGACACAAAATTTGTGTGTTCCAAGTTTGGCACTGCATTTAATGAAATGAAATGTACGTATCGGGAATATAAAGATTGTCAGGGAGCAGTCATGAAACCTGCTTTGCAGAAACTTGTGAACTGTGTAAATACAATTCCTGTCAGCACAGCAAAATGTGAAAGAGGCTTCAGTAAAATTAACATAATTTGTAACTGCTTACAGTCTAGGCTGACGGTTAGGCACATGTCATCATTAATGTGTATTTCATTATGTGGACCTCCATTTGCATTGTGGGAACCTTTAAAGTATGTCAAATCACTGTTAAATTTAAACTGGAGACCAGCAACTAGCACTCAGGGTTCCTCAAGAAAGACTGGCCTTCAAGATGAAGGTGCAGCAATGAAATCAATGTGGCAGACAATGGAAAAATATTAATTGATTTTATAAACTGTTTGGTTGAAGTTAGTATATATGTTGATATTAATGAGAGTTAATATATGTGTTATGTTATAATACGATATATTATGTATGTTGATATTAATGAGTTTGCATATCTGTTTTACTGCAAGCAATAAATGCAGTTGTGTTTTTATTTGTCTCGATTGTTTCGCTTATGCCTTGCATTGTGTTCAATCAATTACATATCACATTTTATTTAATTATCACGTTATTCATCACAATACTTATTGTGTTACGTAGTTTGCACTAGTTTGTGACAATAATTGATAATAGCCATAAATGCCATATAAAATTATAAATATTTTTATGGAGTGATAACTGATGTATATGGTACTGAGAAGTGGTTGCAAATGCCTACCTGGGCTGGGGCCCGCACATGCATGAAGGGGGCCCGGTCAACACAGGAAGAGAGCCCAGAGATTAGGAGGATTCCACCAAAGCAGTGGAAAAGACAGTCAGTGAATGGACTCAAGACCCCTGACTCTCCCAGTAGGTGGGGGAGGAGTGCCAGACTGATAGCTACCTGCCAGAGGCACTACTCCTCATGGTCACTCGCCCACCTCACTGTAAGTGTAAGAATTTCCCCATGTGAACATGAACCAACCATGTGATACAATCACAAAAAAAGGGTATCATTCTGAGATGGTGTGATACTTCCAGGGCATACTCAGGGCTGTGAGGCACCTGGCTAACACCTGCCTTTAGCGTGAGGAAGCCTTGCTTCTTTCTGTCTGCTAGGAGTCACCTTCCCAAGTCCACTAGCCAAGCGCTGCCCTTCAGCTCTCACAGGCCCAGCCATCATCACTACAGCAGTTATTCCCAACCATCTCAGTAACAGGGAACACTTCAATGAGACACACAGTTCCACAGCACACCCACTTTTTTCAGCTGAACTGATTGCTCAGAAACGTCACATTTACTATGGTTACAGTCTTACTAGAGAGGTTTGTAACATAGTGCATACAACAAGCTAAAGAAGGATCAGATGCATTAATGTTTCAAATCCACTGGGAAAAAAAATACGTCATCTCAATTTTGTCCTTTGGCCACCTGAGTTTAGAATGTTCACATTTTAGAATCGAAAAACCCATACCTCACTTTTAATTTGAATTCTAGTTTGAGAGGGGGCTTGCCTTCCTCTGCATCATGGGCACGGGTCACTTGCAGACAGAGTGGATAAAAATCTTTCTTTTAAATAACAAAAAAATCATTTTTTAATTTAAATCACTTTTAAAAAAATCAATAAAATACTGAACTCACTCGTTTAAAAAAGTACAGTTAAATCTCATCACAAACATGTTAAACCTACACTTACAGTCTCATAAAAATGTATTAGTGGCTCTAATCTGTCTACCCTAACTACCTGCTCTTGCTTCTTGAAAGTTCTGGGCTTTCAGTTTCTGTTTCTCAGCAGACTAAAGTCACATGTGCAAAGAAAGACACAAACTGGACAGGATTGCTGTTCTTCTATGCTTATGGGGTGGTGGAGCTGAGCCAAGCAAGGCAAGGAGTTGGGTAAGATATTCTCTTCAGATCGGGACACAATATATAGGAAAGGAAGGAGGCAATGTGGAAAGAGACACTGGAGTGTGTAGGGATATGTGGGTGATTTTGCTGTTTGTATAACTTGTATCAACCCTTGGTTTATTAACTTTCTTTAGTCTTAATTGCTTTATTAGTTTTATTAACTTTCTCTCACCTTAATTGGTTTATTGGTTTCATTCATAAATTGTGTCAATCCTTGTATAACCTGATGATTGACATTTGTAGTGGGTCCCTATTTGCAACATTGTTTCATTGGTTTATAATGATTGACATTTGTAATATTGTTACTAGGACTGTAGACCTTGCATTCTGTATGGCTGAGGGGGAGCGCGGGGCTCGAACCGCTGATGTTGGGGTTCTCTTAGCTAGGAGGTGGGGGTCTTTCCCCTCTGAGCCACTCTCTCCCAGCTTGCATTGCTGTGTAAATCTCTGCCTATATACCCTTAGGCAAAGGTATGACACCCCTTTTTATCCAGTCTCTGCAGCATTTAAAGAAAAGTATCACATTTGAAGTAATGTAAAACTCCATCTTGAAAATGTTAAACTCCATCTTTGACCAATGTACCCCATCTTGTGTGAAACTATTTCTAAAGTGAATAGCTTACATTGTCTAAGCAAGGTGTGGATGGAGGGTGTATGTATGTATGTGTGAACCAGTCCCAAACTGCCAGCTTGTCCATTCCAACAGCTGAAGAATGTGAAGACATCCCCAAAAACAAAAGGATCCACCCCAGAGACAAAAGGAAAAAGTTAATTGAGCTATCAAGAAACAAGCTGTGAATCACGTCTGCAACTGCCTGGTGACCAACAGGGACACAGAGCCCCTGGAGCAGCGTGACCTATAAAGACTGGGTGAGACTCCAAAGTTGGTTTGTTGTTGTTTTTTTTTTTTTTTTGGGGGGGGGAGGGGGGAGCACAGTTCTGCATACCACCTGAGAGAAGGAGCATCAGTGCGCACCCGACAGACCCCGCTCTTCCTCGTGTTCAGCTTCCCTGGCCGGGTAGCTGCCATGAGCAACGATCTCCAGCAACAGACTAAAGCCACAATCAGGATTGGTAATTGTATGAACTGCAGAATATCTTCTGGTGTGTTTGGGCACGTGGATGAATGTGTGCGCGTGTGTAGGTATAAGTTAGTTTATAATTTTGTTCTCTTCTATAATAAACACAGCGTGTTGCCTTTTCCCCTTTAAAAGATCTTGGGCACTCTTTTTGGTATAACAAGTGGATTGGAAAGAAAAGGGGAAGAAATTATTCAGTACGCACACAAGCCTCCTATATTCCCCCACAGTTTTGCCACAGAAAAACTCTCATGGCTTCTGGGCACAAGAGAGAACCTACTTGAGGATATTTTGAAGACATTCCTTCCCTGGGTAGAAAAGGAAAACATGTCAAGTGTAAGCAGTTCAAGAACGAGTTGCAGGACCTAGATGCAAGAATGTTTCATCATAATGAAAAACTGCTTATTTTGGAAAAAATTATGTGGAAGAAGATGTGGATGTGTCTGAAGAACAATGTGGATCAACTGGTTAATAATGTAAATAATTTAGCAAAATAAACAAGGACTTCTGTGGCACTTTTAAAGACTAACAAGTTTATTTCTCACGTGAACTTTCATGGGCATAATCCCACTTTGTCAGATGCATGAAATGGGGGGGAAGCATGAGAGGTGTAAATACGTAGAAACATTGTGACCCATCCTTCTCTGTATCTATATATTTTAGATACAGAGAAGGATAGGTCACAATGTTTCTACGTATTTACATCTAACATGCTTTTGCCCCCCATTTCATGCATCTGACAAAGTGGGATTATGCCCACAAAAGCTTGTGCAAGAAATAAACTTGTTAGTCTTTAAAAGTGCCACAGGACTCCTTGTTTGTTTTGCTGAAATAGACTAGCACGGCTATCTCTCTGGAACTTAAATAATCCACTTTGCAATGCATCATTCTTCAAGTCTTTCTCTATGCCTTTAAGTGCAAGTGTGATTTAAAAAGTAGTTTCCCAAGCTGTATGCTACACTGGATGTTGCTAGAAAAAAAGTTTATTTTAGCTAATCCTTATGGCTTATTTAATTAGTTAACAAGGTTTAGAATCTATCACCCAGTATCGGTACAGAAAACTGCAGTAAGAGAAATCTAGAGCTGCAAGTTGCCATTGGGTGACATTTCCTTATTTTATATTACATAATACATGGTCCTTGTTTTGGAACACGATGGCCACAGACCATAATGGTGAAGCTATAAATCTATTCCTTATTTTACTTCAGCATAATTCAGTTTTCCCAAGGGATTTCAATCTTAGACTTGTTTTCTCAAAAAACAGAAGAGCCAGTGAGTTCAATGGGGCTTAAAATTAAGTGTAATCAGTCTTAGCATCTTTGATAATTTGGAATCGGATCTTCATCCCTGCTGAAAAATATGTAAATGATTAACTGAATAATATAGTGAGAAGAACTGAGAACAAAGATTCAAAAATCACTTTTGAATTTGTTTCAGGATCCCCTTTAAGCAGTGGTTCCCAACCTGTGTTTGGGGGCCAAAAATGGCCCATGTGGGCTTTCAAAGTAGCCCTCAGCTCCCCTCCTGCTGGCTGCAGCATGGGATCACTGCCTAAAGACCCAGGTGGAGCTCCTTTCCACAGAACTAAAATACTGGTGCAGGCTCCTGGCTGCAGCCAAAGGCATAGGAGATTAGCGCTCCCATACCCGTCTGTAGCAAGGAGCATGCCAAAGCACTATGCCTAGGTCCATAGATGCTAGGGTTCTTGCTGGAGTCAGAGGGAGGGGAGCACTGATCTTCTGTCCCCCTGGCTGCAGAAGGGAGCCACTGTCTTGTGAAACAGAGTGCACAGAGCTGCAGGATGCAACCAGGGAGACAGGAGATCCGCAAGCAAGGAGGCAAACTGCTTTTTGGGGATGCAGGGTCTGCTGGCAGAGACCGGTGGCCTTTCAGGGCTGTAAAAATGATACCTGTGGCCTTTGAGCCAAAAGGGTTGGGCACCACTGCTTTTAAGCACAAGAGACTGACTGTCTTTCTGCAACATCTTCAGAGTGCATCTATTGACACTTTTAGCAGCAGTGCTGCAACTAAACATATGTCAGACACCAAAGTGTTAGCAGTAAGCAAAAGATTTCAATCATCCAGTAAAACAACCCCATGGATGGGTTTGAAGTAAGGATTAGCAAACACCAACAAGACACCATAAATGAAGATTACTCGACTCCTTTATGCCACAAATTCTCCTTTTCACAACGTTAACAATAAACATTTCATCAACATGGTTGAGTCCTAACAACCAGGCTACACTTATACTGGTAGAACAGACATTGTGGTCGGTTGCTACATACAGTGTATGAGAAGGCACTTGAACAATGTGCAAGAAATACCGAGAGAAAATTTGCAAGTTTAAGCGTCAATGGGTAGAGCACTGTACACAATGATCCAGTAAAATGTGCCTGTGTGACAAAAGAAGAGGGATTGCATACCTTTCAGAAACAACAGATATATCAGGAAATGCCCACACAACAGAATATTTTAAAACTGGCAGTGAAAGCTGTAATAAACTGTGAACAAAAATTGAACTGTCTTGTGCGCACTTTTGTCAGACAATGCTATAAACGTGGCAAAGATGAGAAGATACTTAGAAGAAACTGAAGGATGCTCCTTAATGACATATGACTGCAGTGCCCGTTTAATACATCTTTTAGCCAAAGACATCTTCTCCAAGAATAAAAGAAAATGCTTAAGTCACATAGTAATTCTATAACAATCATTTTGCTTCAGCTTCACTAAAGAGAGCATGAGGATCCAAACTAATTCTCCCTCAAGATGTTCAATGGAATTCTGTGGTTGATTGTTTTGAACAATTTATTAAGGACGGGCCCATTCTCATAAAACTTTGTGTAGAAAACTGTGATAAAACAGATGGAAGTATCTCATCCAAAGTATCTAACATTGGATTAAAGAGGAATGTAGAGGATATGCTCAGTATACTGAAGCCTATATCCATAGCCTTAAACAAACTTCAAAGAAATTGCTGCTGCATTGCTGACGCTGTCAAGATTTGGAAGGCACTTCAAGAGACTTTGAAGAAAGAAATACCTCACCAGAAAGTTAAACTGTAGGCAATAAAGAAGCAAATAGATCAAGCACTATCCCCATCTCATTTTCTTGCAAACATTCTTGACTCCGGATATAAAGGAAGATGCCGAACTTCTGAAGACGACGATGCTGCCATGGCATAGGCATCTCAAAATCACTCCTCGGTTATCCCAGTGTTAGTAAATTTTTGGGCTGGAGCAGAACCACCTAAATAACAGTATGTTTACTGATGCTTTGAACAAAATCACTCCCCTGAATTGATGGAAATCAGTAGCCAAGCACTTTGAAACAGAGTTCCTTCAGTTGCTAAGCCATTCACTATTCACTCCAAGTTTAGAAATCGACACTGGGAGTTGAAAAGGCAGGAAAACTCGTATTTCTGTTTCAGACTAAGAACAAAATGACAGTGGAAATGAAGAAGATGAGAGCAAGTTGTAGAAGTTTTAAGGACAGCATATGTCATGGGCCTTATCTATACTGAAATCCCTGTGTCAGTCTCCACAGATCAACGCAATGGGATTGATTGGAGCAGCCTGTGGAGGCCTGCTCAATCGTTCCCAGAAGTGCTGTCTGTTCAACACAGTAATTCCACCACACAGAAAAGAGTAACGTTGCATCGAACAGAGAGCATTTCCTGTTGGCGCAGCCCAATGAAGATGCCACAGTAAGGGAGAGTCAGTAAGTCAATGGGAGATATGTATTCTACAGTACATAGCTTGCATATCTCCTGTCGACCCAACACAGCAGTATAGCCAGGACTACTTCTAACACTATTGTGTTTGTGTGTGAGATTTAGGTCTTACCATTCCTAATGTACTGCTGCTGCATCTGCAACTTAACACAAGTAACGAGTATTATGTACTATTACCTAGGTTAAAAATCAAGTTATCTAAAAAATTACACAAAGCATACCTTCCTAGATGTTGTAAAATGCTGTATTTAGTCGTAAATTAACATGTTTTGGTGATCAGATCTGCACCACTGTTTAAGAAATACATGAAGAAGTATCAGTGGGAAACTTGATTTAAATCAATGATTTTCTCTTGGTGATTTAAATTGATCCACCCTACTTGAAGGTTTAAACTAGTGTAAATGATGGTGCAACTTGTAGTCTTTAAATCATGATTTGAGGACTTCACTAACGCAGTCAGAGGTTCGTGATCTTTTACAGGAGCAAGTGGGTGAGATTCTGTGGCCTGCAAAGTGCAGGAGGTCAGACTAGAGGTGATGGCCTCTTCTGATCTTGAAGTCTATGAGGCAAACTGACAGCATACATGTCTCATGAAAAAAGGGTCACACCCAGATTGGCTGCAAAGCCCTGTTCAGATTTTGGGTGAGCAATAATTTAGAAGATATGAGATTATTTTGTTAAACAAGCCTCTGCTGTAGAATGCATATTTTGATTTTATTTTACGTTTAACCCTTTGAATAATTCTATTCACCTTTACTTGAATCTCTAGGCTTTGTTAAATAAACATATCCTTGACTTCACTACAAACAGAGTTAAGTGCCATAAGTGAAGTGGACCAGTGATCTAATGTAAAACTGGTAATCTGGAAAGCACTGCTTCTTTGGAAGCAGTGGATGAGTAAGTACCACAAGTGTCCAGCAGATCAGGGATTAGACACTGCAGAGAGATGCATCCATGGCTGGTGGAGTTGGGGATCCGAGCCCTGACTGGTAGAGACATGGCTTCCGCACACTAAAGCCAGGTGATACAAGATGCCTCATAGCTTTGGGTACTCCCAGGAAAGGTCACAGCACTATTCATTTCGTGATTCACTATAAACCAATCCACCCCTCAATACTTTTCTTTTCTGCAGTAGTACTGCCTAGCCCCTTACTTGCCATTCTGTAGTTGTGCATTTGATGTTTTTTCCCCTACCTGTACTCTTGCCTTCATTGACTTTCATCTTGCTGATTTGATACCAATTCTCCAATTTGTCATGGTCCATTTGAATTCTAATTCTGTCCTCCAAAGTGCTTGCAACCCCTCCTACCAGGGTGTCATCTTCAAATTTTATAAGTCTACCCTCTGCTCCATTATCCCAGTCATTCAATTAAATATTGAAGAGTATCAAACCCAGGACAGACCTCTGTTAAATCCTACTAAATTCATCCTCCCTGCCTGACAGCAAGCCATTGGTAACTACCCTTTGGGTAAGGTCTTTCAAACATTTATGCACCCACTCTTATAATAATTCCATCTAGATCACATTTCTCTAGTTTGCTTATGAGACTATCATGAGGTTTTGTGTAACAAGCTTTATTACAATCAACCTATACTACAATGATGGCATCATTCTATCCACTAGACCAGTTACCCTATCAAAGAAGGAAGTTAAATGATGTTCAACCAACCTATTATTGACAAATCTCCTTATTACCCTCTAGGTGCTCATAAAATGATTGATAGATAGTGTGTGCTCCAGACTTACTGGATAGCTCTGCTTTCTACCTATATAATACAAGTCCACTCAGTCCTACTGCTTGTTCAGTCAATCACTAAGAAACAAGTTTGTTTATATTTACAGGAGATGAAAGCTCGAAGGAACTGCTGAGCTAGAGCCAGACTGCTGCCCACTTCTTATTTATAATGTCACTTGAAAGTAACAACAGACATTCACATGGCACTGTTGTTGCCAGCTTTGAAAGGTATTTATATGCCAGATATACTAAACTCATAGGCCCCTTCATGCTTTGACTTGTAGGTGCTAAACTTTTACACTGTTTTTGTTTTTGAGTGCAGTTATGTAAAAAATAATTCTACATTTGTAAGTTGCACTTTCATGATAAAGAGATTGCACTACAACACTTAGATTTGGTGAACTGAAAAATACTATTTCTTTTGTTCATCTTTTTTCTGTGCAAATATTTGTAATAAAAATAATATAAAGGGAGCACTGTATACTTTATTCTGTGTTGTAATTGAAATAAATATATTTGAAAATGTAGAAAAACAAAATTTTGTAATAAATTTAAACTATTACTATTTAAACTATTACAATCTATTACCGTTTAACAGTGTGATTAAAGCTGCGATTAATCGCAACTAATTTGTTTTTTCTCTCTCATGTTTTGGGTTTTTTTAATCCATTTAACAGCCTTAATTATTTCACCCACTCAGGAAGGATAAAAGAAGAGCTGGCAACTCTAGGTTTTCCAAAACTGTATACAATCCACTAATGAAAAGCTAGAAACCAGCCTTCACCATCCTCCAGCATGGGACAGAAGCCATACCGTCCAAATATTACCCTCCATTTATAGTCCTTGATGCAGAAAATTACTTTGGGCTAAATACCTCACTCTGTCCCATTCACTGTTCCAATAGTGCTCAGAGATGATGCAACCAGATCTTTCTCCACAGCCCAGACAAAACCCAGCCTTCATCCAATTTTTCATTTAAAAATAGCAAGCTCTCTGGGATAGAGACTGGATCTTCATACACATATCTGTACTGTATCTGGCACAATGTAGCCCTGTTCTTTACCTGAGCCTTGGGGTATACTATAACAAATCATAAAAGCCTTAACTACAGATATTATTTCTGCTCCACCAAAAAGAGTAATAAGTCTGACTTGATTGCACAGGCCTGAGGCCACAGATCCCAATACAACCTCACAAGACCAGATAGAGATCTCCTTGACTGTTGACAGAATAAAAGCATGGGTAGAGGTTATATAACTGTATGCAACAACAGACTTAATTCACACAAAACCAAGACCTATGTTTTAAGAAACAATTAGCCAAGTTCTTCCAGTAGAAGGGGAGGAAGTACAAAGATTGGTTTGGAATTCTGAAAGAAGTTTCTGAATGAGGTTTTTTCCCAACTACAACCCAGTTTCCTCACTCGCAAATGTCTGTTATACCACCACATTCCAATAAGGTTTAAAATACATATTGTATGCAAAAAAAAGCTACATTAAGAGAATGTTACACTGCAATTAGTTACTCAAGAGTAAAAAAAATGCAGAATTTATAGATGAACACAGAACCGTCATTCTCCCCCTAGTGCACATGCATCATTATTCTTGGGGCTACAGAATTAGACTCATTATTTAAGTTTGTACCAACAGCCAATGTCAAATTATGCATTAAAAAAACTTTTTATAAAACTACTGCTTCATTCAACATTGTTCAAGAGAGAAAATACTGGACTCTTTCATTTCCCATTCTTTTGGCCCATTATTTGGCCACTTAAGAGTGCAATAACCTGATCTGTACAAAACTGAATCGTGTGTCCAAGTTTTTAAAGTAACTGCACATCTGAATTATTTGACCTCATGGGTACTGAAAGTAGACAATAGAACCCAGCACATCTACAGGCCATTGTAATGCTGTGTTAATCTGAAACTTACATTACATTCAAAAGCCTTTTTTCACACCCATAAAATCCACATGAAAACTTCGCTTCTGCAGTATTACTCTATTATGGAAACACAGCAAGCAAACTGGAAGTGTGAGACTCCAGGAATATGGCTGTGTGCCATTTCAAAAACAACATACCAGTTTTCATATAACCTAAAATACAGGCATTAGAGCTGTATTACCAAATATTATAAATATGCACATCAGACTGCAGAAACACCCACATTATGTGATAACATATGATAATGATTATATCTGAACAATGCAAATGCACAACAGGGAAGAACAGACAACACATTGTGAGCCACCCAGGGCACAATCCAGCCTTACTGCAAGCCCTTTCCCCACTAATACACCCTAATGTTTTCTTCAGTTAACCCTGACAGCCATATAAGGAACCTTAAAAATTATCAGCGCTGCCCCCAGGACCAACACCTCCAGGACTATGAACCCACAAAACTGAAACACTCCAGCACCACAGCAGTTCACCATACAGCTCCCCAGCTAGGA
The DNA here is from genome assembly GCA_007922175.1 of Pelusios castaneus. Lineage (NCBI taxonomy): Eukaryota > Metazoa > Chordata > Testudines > Pelomedusidae > Pelusios > Pelusios castaneus. The sequence continues at coordinate 910,875 of ML688485.1, forward strand.
ATTGCAACAGGGAGGGACCCCTTTCAGCCTCCTGCAAACCCCACCTCCCAGCAAAACAGCTGGGATTCCCCATGGCCAGCTGTCTGCCCCAAAACGACACCTCCCTGGCCAGGATCCTATCCGACCAGACTCCCTTAAACTGGGTGCCCCATTCGTAGCTCCCTCAATTCCCATCTGTCCCTCAGCCCAGGATCCTGAATCCCCTCCCCACCAGCAGACAGGCTGAAACTCCTCTGAACACACTGCCCACCCCCTCAGCCAGGAGCCCCCTCCACAGCCAAGTCCCAGGAGGGAAGCTCCCCACGTGGGGAGTAACTTCTCTCCGCCCCTCATGACACCTCAGGGCCGCCCCTCTCCCACGCGCCTAGCGACCCCCCCTCGAAAACCTACATAACCGACCCCGCCCCAGGATCCTGCCTCCACCCCTTGCGAGCGTCCCTAACGCCCCGCCCAGCCTGCGCTCCGTGTGCCCTCGCCCCGTCGCCGGCCGCGCGGCCTGGGCCCGGCGGGTAGAGCGACTGCGCAGAGCCTGAGCCGAACGACGCCGCCCGCCCCCGTCTGCCTGCCTCGCGGGGGGAGGGTGGGTCCCGCAGCCCCCAGCCCAGCCCCGCCCCGCCGCTGAGTGCCCCTGGCCCTCACCTCAGCCACGGACCGAACCGCCGCCCCAGGCCCGTTCGCCGCTGCGCCGAGAGGGAAGCGGAACTTCCTGGGCAGGGCCGCCGCGCTGTACCATGGGACGTAGAGGCCGGGCCGGGCCGGGCCGCACCGCCACACTACCACTCCCGGCAGGCACAGCGCCACCCCGCTCTCTGAGAGAGGCGCGTCTGGCCGATTACACTTCCCAGGATGCTTTGCGGGATACCTTCGCCGCGGGGTGTCGGGGCATGCTGGGGGTTGTAGTCCTCCCGGGCCGTTGCAGCCATTCAAGGGAGAGGAAGAAGGGAACAAGGCAGTGCTCGGGGAGAGCAAGCTCCGGGCTCCTGCCTGTACCAGGTGCCTAGGGCAGGGGCCAGGCTGGACAGCCATGGGCAGAGGAGGAGGCGCTGAGCAGTGGGAAGGAGCTCAGGTCTTGATATCCATATGAATAGACAATCAATTCTTTGCCCGATTGGTATGGTCTGACAGTGAGTGCCACAGTCTAATTTCCCACTGTGAGGGCAAAGTTACTCTTATCAGTGTTAGATTTCCTACCTTTTCATTTCAAGTGTCCTTTGTCCTTGTACTATGAAACGGGGAGAATACATGAGCCTTATCTGCACCAAATGGGTGAGATAATTGCTTTTATTGGACCAGTTGGTGAGAGAGACAGGTTTTCTAGTAACCCGAGGAAGAGCTCTGTGTGTAGCTTGAAAGTTTGTGTGTCTCACCAGCAGAAGCTGATCCAATAAAAGATATTACATCTTCTCATCTTGTCTCTCTCGAATCCTGGAAGTGAGACACACCTACAACAATGTATGCAATTCTGTAGACCAGTCATTATTTTATATATGCTTTTAGCATGTCCCCTCTTATTCATCTCCTTTCCAAAGTGACAGTCTTTCCTCTCTCTCTTCCTGAGAGTTTCTCCAGGCTCTGCTTTCTCTCAATCTCCTCTAGTTCTTCAATATCCTGTGTGAGATGGGATGCAGATGGGGCTACACTGTTGATCTCTATAAAAGTAGTAGACAGGGTTAGCCCAACCATATAAGTGAACTAGGCGGTCTCCTAAGGCACCAGGATTTAAGGGACACCAAGTTAAATGTAAATTAATTTTTTTCTCTATTTAAAATTTTTTTATCTCTTATAATATAATATAATATAATATAATATAATATAATATAATATAATATAAAAGTCATAGTTCACCTAGGACACTAAATACCTTTGGGCCATCCTTGGTAGTAGAATATTCTCCATCTCATTTCTTATGCAGCTAAACTCCTTTTTCAACAGAAACCTTTTTTTCCACCAAAAAAATGCAAATTTGGGTCAGCGGAAAAATTTTGCCAATTCATGTCAAATCTACCGAATTGTTTTGGCAGAGGGAAGGGACAATGTCTGATTTTTTTTTTATTCAAAATGACTTTTTGTTCAGAATGTTACTTACATTTTATTTTAACGAGGGGAATCAAGCACAAAACAATTTTAGCATCAAGTTAAACAAAACATTTCTTTTGACCTGAGACACATTTTTTGTTCAGTTCAGCAACCAAACTGAAAAGTCAGTATTTATACAGCTCTAACTCTAACACCTCATTGGCTTTTTTGACTGTAGCTGCCAGGAAGCAATAGTCTCCACTGAACTACTACAGTGACATCCAGATCCCTTTCTTGTGCTGATGCAGTTAATTTAGGTTCCTGAAAGATGTCAAGTAGCTTAAATTGCTCTAGAAGTGCATTGCTGTGTGTTTGCCAACAGCGAATTGCATTTGCTGTGTATTGCCTCCGCTAGTGGTTCCCAACCTTTTCAGTAACAGGGCGCACTTCAATGAGACAAACAATTCCATGGCACACCCACTTTTTTCAGCTAATTGATTGCTCATAAATGTCATGTTTACTATGGAGTCAAATTCCAAAGGGGTCGCATGAGCTTTCGTGGGAGAAAATCCCACGTCGTCAGACACTTTGAAGATGGGAAACGCTGCCAACTTTGCCCTCATATCTACACTGAAGACACCATCACAGGACCAAATCAAGCCACCTACTCCATCAAGGGCTCGTTCACCTGCTCATCCACCAATGTGATTTATGCCATCATGTGCCGGAAATGCCCCTCTGCCTTATATATTGGACAAACAGGACAGTCTCTGCGCCAAAGAATAAATGGACACAAATCTGACATCAGAAATTGCAACACTACAAAACCAGTAAGGGAACACTTCAATCTCCCTGCTCACTCCCTTGACGACTTGTTAATAGCTGTGTTGAAACAGATGAATAACAAATCACAGCTTCAAAGAGAAACTGCAGAACTCGAACTTATATGCAAATTTGACTCAGCTGTCTTGGGGTTAGACAGGGACTATGGATTTTTCTCTCATTACAACAAGTGATTTGACCTCACCCTCCTCTATGTGCTGTTCCCCAGTGTTTGAATCCTAACACCTATTTTGATTTGCTGTTACAGCCTGACCTGATCCTATGTCATACACTCCCCTGCATTTAATTTCCTCCCATTCTGTAAATTTCCCATCTTCAAAGTGTCTGACGAAGTGGGATTTTCTCCCACGAAAGCTCATGCGATAAATAAATCTGTTAGTCTTTAAAAGTGCCACAGGACTCTGTCATATTTACGATGGTGAGGGTCTTACTAGAGAGGTTTGCAACATAGTGCATACAACAAGCTAAAGAAGGATCAAATGCATTAATGTTTCAAATCCACCAGAAAAAATACACATCATCTCAGTTTTGCCCTTTGGCCACCTGCACTGAGAATGTTCACGTTTTAGAACTGAAAGACAGATACCTCGCTTTTAATTTAATGATTACTTTTCATGAGTTTTATGATTTGTAATTTTGGTTGGATAGAATATTTTTCAAGATGAAATAATGTTTGTTTTACATTGATTTCCATTACCTTTATACAAAATTTCACGGCACACTCAGACAGTTCTCACAGCACACCAGTGTGCTGTGGCCCATTGGTTGAAAACCCACTGGCCTACATCCTTGGCTTGGTTAAGTTTCTCTGAATTCCTGCAGTCTTCTCTGGTCCTAACCTAAATAACTTTGTGTCCTCAGCACACTTAGCCATGTTTCTATTCACCCACCTCTCCAACCATCTATATAAAGCCATAGTAATAAAGGAGCATGTTTAATGGAAGAACAAACATCCATTCATGCAGTGATGCCAGAGCTCAAGTGTATCAGATCCTCTCTCTACTCTTCCACACTGTTTCATCAGAAAGCCCCCTAGTACTGAACAAAGATTTATCTCCCTAGAAGCAGAAGCAGAGGGATGTTACTAGCCAGAGGCATGGCCCCTGGGTTTTGTCAGGCCTCTCTGTCAGGTTATAGTTTGCAGCCAGCACTAATGATGAGGACCGTGCAATGGTAATGAGGGAGAACATTCATACACAGGATACTCTGTGCTAAGGATTTCACAGCAGTGACTTGCGTCAAACTGTGCTGAATGATGCAAGTGGTTCTGATGATGACTGCAGGGACCAAGGCTGCCCTAGACCCCAGAGCAGAGGACAACACAGAGGCCCAAGTGACTTGCGAGGCCTTTTTCGTCTGGCAAGTGGCACTGCTGCCAAGCATTCTGCACTGAGTGCCCTGCTGGACAGGACTACAATCCCCAAGCTGCACTGGGGTGTGTGACACTGGAAAGGGAGCTGGAGGAGAAGCAACTGTGTGCAGTCGCAGGACTTTCCTGGCTGGACCCTGCCGGCTACCCCCCAGGCAGTGTATCTGCAATTACAATGACAGCGTGGCCAGAGGACGCAGCAGGAGGCAGGCAAGGGGGCCCCCCGGGCCTCCATCCCTCCCCCTTCGTCTAGGCTTTGCAGAAGCAGACACTGCCGCACCCCTGGCCTCTGCAGCTGGTTCCCGTCAGAGCTGTAACCCGCTTGCGAAGCAGGGCCTCCAGGGCGGGTGGAAGAACCGCAAAGGTTGGTCCCCGTGAGTCTCTCTCTGTCATTGCTTTCCAAGGTCCAGCAGCACAGGGGAGCCTGCCCTGTCTGCTTGGGCAGCTTGAGCACTGAGATGCCACCCCTAAAAGTCCACCCCGGGGCACATGAGTGGATGCCATAAGGAGGGTTGCCCAAGGGAGAGAGACGGGGAGGGGCTCCTCCTGTATTGGCCAACTTCTCAGTGAAGTCAGGGTCAGGATGGGGCAAGGACAGCTGGGGGACGTCAGGGGTATTTCAGCCCCCGCCCCCTCCAGCTGAGCGTCAGTCTGGTGTTGCCCTGTCTCGGGTTGAGGAGGACAGAGGAAGACAGCACAAGCCCAGAGTGGAAGATGCCCGGCTGGGAACCCTGGAAGCTTGAGAACAAGCACAGCCACCAGGATCATTAGGGCATGCCCCTGCTCCCAGCCCTGGACCCTCATGCCCCAGTGGCCTTCCAGTGGGTTTCCAGTGGTGGTGGTCTTGATGTGGCCCATGTGGCCTGTTTTACACAGGCCATCTAATCACCTTCCAATGGGAACCACAATCGCAACCATCTTGGGACAAAGTCAAGCTAGCAACCCAAAGGCACCACATCCCATTCCCTGTGGCCACCACGGAGGAAATCCCACTGGTGGGCAGTGGCTGGTGGGAGTTCAGTGCAGCAGAGACCACATCAGTTGCTGTTTTCCGACTGTGTCCAATCAGAGAAGGCATCTCTGCAGCCCTGGCCCGTGGAGTGCTATGTGAAGCCCCTACTCGCCTGGGACATGTCGGCTGCCAGCACCTGGAGAATCCACATTGGGCTAGTGCCAGAGAGGGCTGCAGCAACTGGAAAGGGAAGTGGCAGGAATTTTAGAGTTAGATCTGCCATGGCCGGAAGCAGCAACTGTGCAGAACAGTAATGTGTCCCTACATGCACTGCCTGCGTGGGGCAGAAGCCCCCATGTGCCAGCGCAGGGCTGTATGAGAAGCTTCCAGCAGCGCTGCCCTCTTCAAAACAGAACTAAAAATTCATGGCAACTTAGGTACACGTGATCGTGACTTGATCACCTTTATAATATGTTCACAGAATAAATTCCAGACCAGTGATATGTATACGTGGAGCTTTAATTGTGCCACAGTCACAAAGCTGAAAGTAATGTCCCAAATCAGCTGGAAAGATTAATTTAGTCAGAAAAATGTGAGGCAATCAGGCAATCATTTCAGAACAATTTTGAGTAGATTCCCAAAAATCCACAAGCAGGGAAGAAAGCCTTACTGATTAAAAAAGCTGCCATGGTTTAGACAGGAAGTGAAGGCAGCTATACAAAACAAAACAACAAATGGAGGAAAAGGGAAGTTGATAGTAATGAATATAAATCAGAAGTTAGGAATTATAGAAAACTGGGAAGAGAATGGAGCCGCTGATCTGGGACTCAATTAATAAGGAATAAAAGGAGGATTATGTAATTAATGCAAATCAACATGGATTTATGGAAAACAGATCCCATCAAATTACCTTGTTATTTCTTGTTTTGATAACTTTACAAGTTTACTTGATAAAGATTGACGTAATATAGTTATACTTTTCTAAGGTATTTGACTTGGTAACACATGACATTTTGATTTTTAAAAAATAGAATGATACAAAATATACATGGCAAACTTTAAAACTGGCTGACTAATAGGTCCTAGAATGTAACTGTAACCAGGGAATTGTCATCTAATGGTTGAGTGTCCAGTTGGGCTCGGTTCTTAGCCATACACTATTTAACATTTTTAGCAATGATGTGGAAGAAAAGAATCCGAGATGAAGTTTGCACATTGCCACTCCTCCAATTTTGGGGCCAAAAATGAGGAGGAGGGGTCACTGATTTAGAGTCATCTTTCTTGCTTGGTAGACTGGTTGCAAGCAAACAACATGTATTTTAATACAGCTAAATGCACACCTTTAGGAACAAAAGACACAGGACATACTTACAGAATGGGGCGCTCTATCCTGGGCAGCAGGGACTCTGAAAAACAGGTGGTGATTGTGCTGGACCTGGGTTCCCAATGTAACAAGCGAATGGAAGCCTAGAATGCATAAACAGAGTGATCTTGAGTAGGCATCAAGCAGTGATTTTATCTCTGTATTTGGCACTGATGTGACTGCTGCTGGAATGCTGTGTCCAGTTCTGGTGCCCACAACTCAGGAAGGATGTTGGTAAACTGGAGAGGTTTCCAAGAAGAGCCATGTGAATGATTAAAGGGTTAGAAAACATGCTTTATAGCAACAGACTCAACCCATTTAGCTTAACAAAGGGTATGTGAAGGGGTGACTTGATCACAGTCTATAAGTACCTATATGGGGAACAAATGTTTAAGAAAGGGGTCATCCATTTAACAAAAGTCTAATACAATCCAATGGCTGGAAGTTGAAGCTGGACCAATTCAGACTGATAATACGGTATAGATTTTAACAGTTAGCGTAATTAACCATTGGAACCATTTACCAAGGCATGTGATGGATTCTCCGTCCCTGTCCATTTTAAATCAAGAGGGGAGGTTTTTCTAAAAGATCTGCTCTAGAAATTATTGTGGGGCAGTTCTCTGGTCTGTGCTATCTGAAAGGTCAGACTAGATGATCTCAACGGTCAATCTAGCCTTGGAATCTCGGAATCGAAAGTCCTTCCAAATGTGAGTCGGTTGAAAGGGCCCTTTCGATACTGTTTGCAGCAGATACACACAAACTTGTCCAGCAAGTGCTGCCTTTCCCTTCTTGCATTTGGTTTTGCTGCAGAGAACTCTAGGGAAAGGCAGAAGGTATCTGGAGGATGTATCAAAGCATGGGAATTGAGTAGGACAGAAGTTCGTTAGTTTAGCTGTTTATTGACCCCAGTCAATGCCACTCTCCTTAGAACTGTAACTCATTAAACAGAATGACAGCTGTAGGATGCCTTCAAATAGTTCCAGAGGACCGTCTCAGCAGTACATAGAGCAGGTGAGGAGGAGGTGAAGGGCAGGTGATCTGAAAGGAGGGGAGGATATACATGGAGACGTGGTGTCATTTAGAAACGGTTGCATTTCAAAATAGTGGAAAATCAGTTAATCCTTTGGGGCTTCCGCCATGCTTTGAGGTCAGAGCCTCCCCTGTGACAGCTGATGTCCTCGCCACCCTTTAACTGCAGCAGGACGTGTGTAGTTCCTTGAGTTGCATTAAGCATTGTGCAAGCCACTGTTGCAGAAGTCGCACAAAGGCCTTTTCAGACTGTGTTGTAGGACAGATGATGCAAACTCTTGAGGCAAACGGCAGCGCACAGAGAACTAAAGCACCCTGTCTGGGCCCAGAATGTGTCAATGGATTGCACCACGCTTCCTAGCTCCACAGAGCTCTTCTGCATGGCTGGGAAAGGTACTCAGTGTCCCAGCTCAGTACAAAGTGGAGCAGGTTGTTTAGCATAAGGACTTTGCAATATGTGTTCACTGCTTCTGTCTGTCCTTATCTGAGGGAAACCTGCCCCTTGGATGAGCACCGTGATTGACGCTCATTGATCCAGATTCAATTGCAGCCTCCGCGCTGCAAAGGAGCAGAAAACAAAGTAGTTGAGTCCCAGCCTCTGGAGCTTTACATTCTGCAATTCAGAGCATTAGGCAAAAGGGGATAGATACCATTCCCCTGAGATCAGTGGCTGGCAGTTGGCTGAGCTGCCTTGCTGCTGCATGACCTGGGAAAACACCTGCAACCTAACTGGCTGATCCACATAGGAGGAGGAGCAGGAAGTAGAAGGGGAGAGGCAGTACCTCTGGAGGCTGCTACTGCTCTAAGAGACAGATGGACGGAAGGGAGAGGGAGAGGGAGGGGAGTCCTGTTACCACAAGGCCCTGAGGTGAGAGCCAGGGACTTTGGGGGTGATGAACCGACAGGTGTGAGGGATGGATGTGGGGAAGGCTGAGCTGGTTTGTTGAGGAGACTTGCAATAAAGCAATAGAAGCCACCTTCCTGGGCTGTGTGAGAAGGGCCGAGGCAGAACTCTCGGAAGGGAGGCATTCAGGCGCTGGCACATCTAGGTCCAGCCAGAAGGGGGCTTTGTACAGCCCCAATCCTTTACAGGCCCAGAGTGTTAAGTGGCCCCTTAGAAGGTCTGGAGCCTGCCCCCAATGATTTTAGTGGGGTCAAACCCCTACGGTGTTTGCGTGCCACCGCTGTTCTGCGAATCCTGTGGGTGCAAATGAAAGGCATGCAGCTGCACCTGAGGGCCCTTTGGCTCGTGCTCTTACCATACCTCTGTAGCCATGTGCAGGGTCAGCAGGCACTTAGGTGCTTGCACGTGACCATTTGGCCCTCTAGCCTCTCTTGCAGCTGAAGTCCAGTCACCAGGTGTCGTGCGCCAGCCCATATAGCAGTGTTTCGGAGCTACATGACGGGTCTGGCTGGCCAAGTGGTGTCACAGCGGATTGTTGGCTGGGGCCCAACACAAACTAGGTTGTCTTGCAGCATGGCAGTTCCTGATGGGTCACCCCAGTCCATCGAGAGTGGAAGGTGGGGTGGAGGTGGGGTTCTGTGCAGAGCATACTCCGTGCTGAGTTAGCAGGTGTAAGCTGGATGTGACCCTCTGGGGTTGCCACACACCACCGACCTCTCTTACGTGCAGCTCTGCAGTGGGAGAGAAACATGCCCTGGAGGGGGGGAATCCCATTTGGCTCCAGGGCGGACCCTAAGTCAGGTCCCCTGCAGGGCTCCACATAGCCTCCCCATGTCATCATTACTATTTGGGGTGGAGCAAAAGCTGGCCTCCAGGGAGAGCCTCCCACAGAAACAAGGGAACTAGGGTGGGCAGGCTTCTTCATTATGGGCTGGTCCCTGAAGACTAGAAGACCCAGCATGCAGTGCTTCATGCTCAGCTACTGTGGGAGCAGTGCATGCTAGGAGCTGTAGTCTCAGGCAGCACCGCCATAGTGGAGAGGTCAGATGGGTCTGGCCATGGAGCTCCTGGCCAGTTGCTGTTGGGTCTCACTGGAGGGTTGCACACCTTGTAGCTTATGTAGGCCACTGAGCTGTTGCCCAGCCAGGCCGCTCACCTCTACACCCATTCTTGGTCACTCAGAACCCAGGAGTGGGGGAACTGGCCAGAGAAGAAACCCACTACCATAGCCCCAAGGTCACTGCCTGTACCTAGAGTGACCAAATGATAATGTGAGTGGAAATAAGACTGTCCCAGATTTCCCGTTTTCTCCCAAGTCAATGAGGCTGTTGGCTGGCAGTGCTGGGAACAGTCCCCAAAAGCCTGGCATTGATTAAATGCAATATCCGAGAGAGTTATTGCGTCACAAACCGAGCTGGACCATTGTGTTGAATGCAGGGCCTTGCTTTGCTCTGCCAGTTTCATCAATGCTCTCCCAGTCCCGCCTAGAACTAGAGCAGCCCAGTAATGGTTTTACTACTCTTCCGTTACTGATAAACGAGACCCCATGTGATTCCACAGAATCAAACGGTAGGATTTTCACTCTAAAGCCCAGGCTGTCCTTTGGATCAGTGCAACGTGACAAAACTGTGATGAGCATAGCTGAGAACTTTTTGTTTAGAATATCCCCAGGTTCATCACCTGGACGTGTGGTCCATTACCGTCCAAACTGTTACATTTTCAGCCATGAGAAAAGCAGAAATTCTGTCCCCCGTGGAAAAGTTTGTGTCATATCCTCCAGCCTGTAGCCCGGGGAGCAGAGCGTGCTGGCCACCCCCAGCCAGACATGGGGCAGCACAGGAAGCCAACTGCAACTGGCTACCCATCTTCCCCACAAGTTAGGAACCTGGTGGGCTACCATGGAATAGGAGAGACACAGAGCTTGGGCTCCTGAGGAATGGGGCATGAGGGAAAAACAGATTTTGTCACATTTCAGTACAATCCGCACATTTCCACAGACTGTTTTGATTTCACCAGATCAGCAGGAGGTTGTTCTTGGCTCGGCTGGTCAATCTTGGGCCAGACATGTCCCTCCCTGTGCCTCAGTTTCCCCATCAGCAAAAAGGGGAGAAGGATGCCTCCCCTCCTTGGCAAAGCGTTTTGAGATCTATCAATGAAAAGTGCTAGAGAAGAGCTCAGTATTGACGTTATTAAACCAAACTGATGGTTCGGTTGTCTGAGCCACTCCTTCTCGTCCGTTTTATCAATTCCAAATCCACACGCTGAGTGCAGGCAGTGGTAGGTCAGTGCAAGTGCAAAGGGCAAGGCTGACATCCCACACTGGACAGAGAAGCCAGTGTGGTTTGGGTGGCGGCTAAGCACTTACTCAACCCAAAGCCAGGACAAACAAGCAACCAGGGGCCAGTGAATTGGCATCGGGGCCTAGAAAAAGAAAAACAATGGAATTGCTTAAACAGGAATGCGGAAGGGAGGAAATCCTGGCTGGCTCAGAGCAACTTTCCTGACGCCTCTCCAGGTGCTTTGTACCACGACCCAGGAGAATTTGGCGGCGAATGCTAATGCAACCATAAAGTCTCAACTCAGCTCAAGTTCTGGGCAGGAAGGATTAGCTCTTTTGTCTGGAGATCTCAAAGTGCAGTACAAAGAAACTTAGCACCATTTTACAGATGGGGGAAATGGAGGCATCAGAGGGTGATCTGCCCTAGGGCATTGCACCCAACAGCAGAACCAAGACTAGAACCTGGTTCTTAGGAGCTTGGCGCCAGCACTCAGTCCTCATGGCTCCTAACAAAGCCCAAGATTCTTCCCTAACCATTTCGGTTGGTCTTTGGGGAACACCAAGAGACCAATCAGTAGTGGCGGTGGGACGCTACTAGTGATGACAGGCCTGAGACCAAGAAGGGAAAAGGGTGGGCATGAACAGGACTGAGGTATCTGCTGAAGGGCACCTCTATTTTTGTCCTCCCCTGTGTTCCCCGTTGCTCCTTAGTCAGTGAGTGGAAGCTGTTTAGGATAGCGGTGTGGGGAGCCTGTCCTGGTAGGAGCCAAGCCCCAGGGAGCTGGCAGTCAGAAAGGAAGGAGGGTCTCATGCAGGAAAGCTCCGTGCTGCACTCAGATTCCTCCTGCCCACATGCTCCCGCTGGCCCAGACAGATGCCAGCTCAGGACTCTGATGGGAGATGAGGGCAATCTTGTCAGCCAGCCGGGGGACCTGAACAAACACCCCATGCTTGCAAAGAGAACTGAGATGCACTTACCCACTGGCCTGTGCCTCGTTGGTGCTGCCACCCCACCCAGACCTTCCTGAGGAGGTTTCTCTCCTCCCACCACTCTGGGAAGGGTGCATCTGTCAGCCCCATCCAGGAAGCTGCAAGAGCAGGCTGTGGAGGGCTGACGGTCTCCTTTGTGTGCAGGTCCCTGCCAGCCTCTGAGGAATGGCTGCTGACGTTCACAAGAGGAAAGGCTGGGAAGTCTCCAACGGGTCCTTGATGCCAGCAGATGGGCAACAGACAGAGCGGTCGGAAAGCCCCACGCCAGGGCTGGCTCAGGGCATGGAACCAGGTAGGGGCAGGGGATTAGTGCATGCCAGGGAGTCCTGTGTGATTGCTCTGCCAGCCCCAGGAGTGGGAGACTGAAAACAAGCTCCTCTTTTAGCGCTAGCTTGGGAAGGGCCTGGGAGGAACAAGGGACAAGTGCATAGGCCAAGCAGTAGCAAGGACATGACCGAAGGACATCCCCAGGCTGACCATGTCTCACTGTCCCAGTGGATTTGGCTGTCCCGTAGTGGCAGAGCTAGTGCCAGGAGTGACCCTGGAGCCACCCTGAAGAAGGGTTTTCCTTGCGCCCTGACACTGCTAAGGGATCATCTGAGGTACCTCATAAACCGACCCATATTCTCCCTCGGGGAGCAGACCAGGAGTTGGAGCCTGGCTCCGTAACCAAGACAATCTTTCACTCCAACTGGTGTGGCCATTGGGGAGCTCCAACGACATGCCCATGGGAGCATGCCATCTGGGTCCTCAGCAGCTGGTTTAGTCTGCTTGTCACCACCTTACCCACATTGTCTATGGGGGCAAAACAAAGCTAAGGCTATGGGTACAGAAGCCGGGAGTTCCCGTGCCCTGCCCCTGTCCCCTGAGTTATTTGTCTCTAAACCATGGCTCTGCATGGTCTCGGCAGGGTGCCAGCTTCCCCAGCCTGGACTAAAGTCTCTCCCAGCTCCGGAGCCAGAGATAAGAGAGGCCATAAAATAAGGCGCTGGCCCCAGCCTTGAGCCAGGAAGGGGTGTTGCGCTGGCTGGAGTGGCTGGGAGTGCTGCTCGCAAGACAGACTCTCAAAAACACCCAAACTAGTAGTGGGATCCAGACTCAGATTTCACCACACTAGTATCAAACGTGAGCTCCTAGCTCATATATCACAGTCTTACCAGGGAGTCACACACAGTCCCCTTAGACTCCCCAACCTATCCTACCACCCAGACAAACTTGACTTAGTGATCAATGGTCACTCACACCCAAAATCACATCCCATCAGGTTGCTTCCAGTCCTAAAAGACCACTTACCACAGATCAATTGGTCCCCTAGATACAGGGGCTGTCTTTGGGTTTCTGGGGACTGGGACAAAAGTCAAGGATGCCCCCCACACCACATGGGAGCCCCATCCTTGACTTTTGACCGCCCCCCCCCCGCCCCGCACGGCGGCAGGCCCCCTGGCCCTCCTGCCAGGGCGCGGCCCTACGGCCCCCCTCGCCGGGGCCTCCCTGGCTTGCTGCCGGCCCTTGCTGCCCGCCCCCCCCCCGCGGGGGTCCCTGCCCCCCCCCCGGCCTGCCACCCCACAGCCAATCTCGCCAGGGCCTTCCTGGTCCCCCCGTGGCCCACACCACCTCCCCATCAGCCTCGCTGCTCCCACCGGCCCCGCTGCTCCCACCGGCCCCGCTGCCAGCCTTGCTGGGCCATCCCGGCCCTGCCGCAGCCCCTACTGCCGCCGGGTTCCCAGCCCCACCGCCCCCTCCATGAGGGCCCCGGTCTCCTGCCACCCCCAGCCTCACCGCCATAGGCAGTCTTAGGGGGTGGAACCTGCGGAAGCCAGGTGTGTCATACGGCCCCTCTCCCTGCAGGGCCATGGGCAACAGCCCGGACTGCCCACCCACTAAGACCACCTATGCGTAGATCTTACATCAACAATGACGCCTGTAGCCAGTTCTGTATTAAACTATCTCAAGGTTAATTAACTAGTAAAGAGGAATCAGGGAGTTATTTACAGGTGAAAGTGAGGTAACACATCCACACCAATGAGCTACGATCTAAACCCAGAGTAACAGAGTTGTAGTGATCAATTCAAAGGCTGTGTCTACACTAGAAACGCTAAGTTGGCTCTGTTAAGTTGACTTAACAACGTCGACTTAAGTCGACTTAAAGGTGACCTTGTTAAGTCGATTTAGAGAGTCTACACTAGACTCTTAAGTCAACTTAGAGTCCACCTTGTTAAGTCGACTTAAATCGACTGGCTAGGTCCACGGAGAGCCGCGGCTCCCCGGGCTAGGGGAGCCTCCCGGGAACAAGGGGAGCCCCGGCTCCCCGGCAGGCAGGGAGCCGCGGCTCCCCCCAGGACAAGGGAGTTGCACGGGGCTTCCCAGCCAGGGCTCCAGTGGCGAGGGAATCCCCTGCCATCCTGGCTGGGGCTGCAGTGGTGAGAGAATCCAGCGAGGGATTCCCTCGCCACTGGAGTCCTGTCTGGGGAGCCCCCCATGGCTCCCTTCTACCTGGAAAGCTGCGGGTCCCAGGGAGAAGAGAGCCGTGGCTCCCTTCTTGCCTGGAAGCTGCGGATCCTGGGGAGAAGGGAACCGCGGCTCCCTTTTCCCCAGCTCTAGATCAACTTAAGGAATTTAGAGCAGTGATTTTCAAACATTTTTTATCAGGACACAGTTGAAAAAAATCATTTATGCCCATGACCCAACAATTACATCTTTGAGCAATGTATTCCATTCTTGCGGCGACGGAAGCAGGAGGTGCCACCATTGACCCAGTACTTGAGGGTCTGCAATCCAGTACTGGGTCCCAACCCGTAGTTTGAAAACCACTGGTTTAGAGTCTTTGGCCCTTCAGAGTTCAGCCAGCCACAAAGATGGAAAACTTCTCTGTGACTTGGCTTTCTTTCCTTCATTCAGCTTCTACATCCACAGGGCAAGCTTCCTTGCAGATAACATTTCCCAAGTGCCGTAGGGCCATTAACCAGCTCTTTGTATTGTGATCTTCCTTGATGGCCCAGCAGATTTGAAAGTCCTTCTGGACTTCTGGGGAAACAGTTCCCAGACCCATCTTCACAAGTTCAGAGCAAACATTTTCAAAGTTACACAGCAAAACATTAAAACATGCCATCCTCTTATAGCATAGTGTGCAGAGATTACCACAAATTCCAAAGGAGTAGCCGTGTCAGTCTAGTCCAGCAAAACAAACAAGGAGTCTGGCCGCACTTTTAAAGACTAACTGACAAAGTGGGATTCTCTCCCACCAAAGCTCATGCCATAAATAAATTCGTTAGTGTCTAAAAGTGCCATCAGACTCCTTAGTCTTTTTAGGCAGCAATTTACAAACATTCCATAGACGCTAAACACTAAGTACATTCTTACAAACAAAACTAACACAGATGACATAGTCTGGTCTCCAGCTACAAATTTGTTAGTTCTTTGCTAATCCCTGTAATCAGGGCAAGAGGTAGCAGCTGCTCTGCCAGTGCAACAAGGAGTGCAGGGCTTTTGTGTGGTCCTGCAAGGGCAGAGCAAGGTTCTTCTCCTTGTGTGAGGATGTCTCCCCATGTCTCTCTCATTTCTCCTCTCCAGCCCGCTGGGTCTCCTAGTTCAGAGGGCTGTAACCTGTGGCTTTCAAGCCACATGCAGCTCTTCAGCTGCCCCCTTGCAGCTCTGGGATCTAGGCCCCCTTCCTGCCACTGGGGGACCCTGCAGGCAGCTCGCAGCAGGTTCTGGTCCCCCACCACCACCAGGGGACCCTTGCAGGGGGCCCGCTTCTGGTTCTGGACTCCATCCCCCCTATCAGGGGGCCCT
Source organism: Pelusios castaneus (assembly GCA_007922175.1). Classification (NCBI taxonomy): domain Eukaryota; kingdom Metazoa; phylum Chordata; order Testudines; family Pelomedusidae; genus Pelusios; species Pelusios castaneus. Next base: position 926,411 of record ML688485.1, read on the forward strand.
GCGGCTGGTGCCCTGGCCCATCTCCCCCACCAGGAGGCTACACCCATTGCAGCTCTCAAAACACTTGGTTACTGAAGGAATTGTAAAAATTTGCTCTTCTTATCTTCGGGTTGCCGACCCCGGTCCTAGCTTGTCCTGGAGCAGCTGTCTTGGCGCTGAGGAGGAGAGGCTAAAGGATCTGGTGTCTTGATTTCCAGGGGCAGGCCAGGAGGGGACGATGTTTGTTCACACCCGGTCTTACGAGGACCTGACAAGCCCCGAGGATGGAGACATCGCCTCCAAGAGCCCGGAAGAAGGGCCAGAGGAGCGGGCCGAGCAGACCAGCATGGAACAGATCAGCAAGGACTTCAGTGAACTGAGCACGCAGCTGACAGGCGTGGCGTTAGACCTGGAGGAGGAGATGAGGCCGAGCCAGGAGGACAAGACGGATCTCTCGCCGCTGGTGCCCCAGAGGGACTCGGTGCGGTCAGGGAAGCAGGAGGAGGACGTGACTATGGACACGTGGCGCATGCATCAGAAGCACGTGTTCGTGCTGAGTGAGGCGGGCAAGCCAGTGTATTCCCGCTACGGCTCGGAGGAGGCACTGTCCAGCACCATGGGGGTGATGATGGCTCTGGTGTCCTTCCTGGAGGCAGAGAAGAATGCCATCAGGTCTATCCATGCAGGTACCATCACAAGAAGGGGGCCACTTGAGCGCACCTGCTGCCTTCAAGGAGTATTAATTGGAGCTCAGACACGGCCGCAGAGCATCGGCTCACTGCTGGCCTGAGAGCAGGGCAGGCACCGGGTCAGGCCTCCTGGCATAGCTGGCCCACAGCCATACACACACAGAAGCCTAATTTGCACGTGCAGTTGCCGTCCACCGTCTGCAAGGGCTATGAATGTGCTTGCAAACCAGGGGCTGCACTGGGAAACAGCTCCAAAGGGAAGGTGGAGGAGGAGGCCTGGGGCATGTGTGTTTGTGTCCCCCAAAAAGACAGTCAAAAGCCCATGGCTTTGGCCTGCCACACTGACGCAGTGCTGGGGGAGGTCTGGGTTCCCTTCCTTGGCTCGGTCCAGGAGCAGTGGGTTGCTGTAAGAGTCCACCCTCAGTGTCCACCTCTCTGCAAGGTCAGCTGTCCTTGCTTCTCAGGCCTGATCCACACTGCATGTTTTAGGCTGATTAGCAACATGCATCAGGGGGTGGAAAACCCACACTGCTGAGTGCCAGAGCTATGACGACCAATCCGCCAATATAGATGCAGCAGGGCTGAGGGAAGACATAGCTGCCATCGCTCAGCATGCTGCACTGAGGCGTAAACCCTGTGCATTGGCGCAGACTGTGTCTGCACCTGGGGCTGTGCTGGGAGAGATCTGGCAATGTAGCTACACCGCTGTATTGCCTATAGTGCAGCCCCATTTCCCAACACTGCACTGATGTGTCCCTCTCTCTCCTCTCATCGGCGGTCCCTCCCATGCTGAGCAGACGGCTACAAGGTGGTCTTTGTGCGCCGGAGCCCCCTCGTGCTGGTGGCTGTGGCCCGGACACGGCAGTCAGAGCAGGAGATTGCCCAGGAGCTTCTCTACATATACTACCAGATCCTCAGTCTGCTGACCTGGACCCAGCTCAACCACATCTTCCTGCAGAAGCAGAACTATGACCTGCGTAGGCTGCTGGCAGGCTCCGAGCGCATCACTGACAACCTGCTGGACCTGATGGCTCGCGACCCCAGCTTCCTGATGGGCGCTGTGCGCTGCCTGCCTATGGCTGCGGGGCTCAGGGACACGGTGAGCTCCTGCCTCCAGCAGGCCAGGGCCAAAAGCCTGGTGTTCTCCATCCTCTTGTCCAGGAACCAGCTGGTGTCTCTGGTGAGGAGAAAGGACCAGTTCCTGCACCCCATCGACCTGCATCTACTCTTCAACCTCATCAGCTCTTCCTCCTCCTTCCGGGAGGGTGAAGCCTGGACCCCCATCTGCCTGCCCAAGTTCAACTCCAGCGGCTTCTTCCACGCCCACATCTCCTACCTGGAGCAGGACACAGATCTCTGCCTTCTCCTGGTCTCCACTGACCGCGAGGACTTCTTCCCTGTCTCCGACTGCAAACGCCGCTTCCGGGAGCGCCTGGGCAAGCGCAGTGTGTATCACGCCCTGCAGGAGGCGCTGCGTACTCCCTTCTACAGTGTCTCCCAGGTGGGGATCCCAGACCTCCGGCACTTCATCTACAAATCCAAGAGCTCGGGGCTCTTCACCAGGTAAGGGGTGTGGCAGGTATGGTCTCCGTTGCTGACTGCTGAGCTGAGGGGAGCAGACACGGCTCCTCAGGGCTGTGTTGTGCCATCAGAACACAGGGGTAGCTCCCAGGGAAGCTGCCAATCAGTGCCAGCCATGACTGTCTTCCCTGCCTGATGGGTCCTGGGCTGCCACGAGGCTTCTGCGAGGGACTGTACCATGAGTAGACACCCCCCCTTCTGCTCTGGCTGCTGGGGGCCAATAGACCAGCCTGGGTGTCTCAGGATGCCCCAAAGCGGGGCCTGGCCATCTATGGCACGCCAGTAGAGGGAGGGATTCATGAAGTCCCTGGTGTCTTTGAGTGGGGTGCAGGGTGAGTCTCTTCCAAGTGTACTCAGAGCCACGGGCTATGGGGGTGCTCAGGGCAGAGGTGACCCCTGGCATGGGGCTCCAGGGTGCCAGTTCAAAGGAGGTGCCTCATAGGGAATTCACCAAGCAATGTCCCCACCCTGACGGTGATTCATGCTTTGTTGAAGACTGGGGAGGAGATACATGGGCTATGCCTGCACCAGCCTGGATCCCTCATGTTCCCGCTGCTGCCCCTATCCCCAGGGCAGCTCCCCATTGGTGGCCAAGGAAGGCGAGGCCTGGCAGCTGGCGGCCTTTTTACTCCCATGCCAGAGCAGGTCTAGACCCATGAACTGTTACCCCCAGCACTGCCCTGGTTAGGGAGCTGCATCATTGGTGGCCAGCGGGGAGGGCAAACAGCCAGGCAGGCCACTGAGTGTAGCTCCAACTGCAGCCAGCTTCCTGAGGAATTGCTCTGGAGACCCTTTGCGCTGCCCCCACTGGAGTGGCACTGATCTGCAGGTTAGCTGGTCTAGGAACAACTGCAGATGGGGCTTCCAGAGCAGAGCAGGGGGACCTGCTCACTGCAGCGGACGGTTCCCTTGTGCATGGCTTGATGACTGGCTAGAGAGCCTCTGTGGCAGATCTTGGGGAAAAGCAAACACAGAGGAGGCCTTTGTGGCAGTGATCCAGAAAGGCAGGTGTGCTCATTTGCATATTGTATTACCCCGCCCTCCTTGCATCAGAGACCAATGGCAATGAAAGACATGCTTCTCCCCATCTTGCAGGCTAGCTGCTCTTCACAGAACCTCATCCAGGTTTCTTAGTCCAAATGATTCCTTGTTAGGAGCTGGCAGTGACAGACAGGTGCCAGCTAGTGTGCAGTCTCCATCAACTGGCAGTGAAAGGTGTATGCTGGCTAGTACGCACTCACCATCAGGGTAGAGTTATCAGCAAGGAGCTGGTGGATATGGGGTGGGGGCTGGTTAGTGGATGATCTTTGTCATAATTTACTTGTAAGCTGTGTGAGACCTCTGGTAGCTTTCCTAGGTTCAGCAATTCTGTTGCTGTGTTTGGTGTTTACCTCACTCATGTACATGCTCAGGGATGAGGGCTAAGCAGAGGGCAATGTGTTTTTCAGCCCTGAGATTGAGGCTCCCTACGTCAGCGAGGAGGAGAAGCAGAGACTGCTGGAGTTGTACCAGTACATGCACAGCCGGGCCCACAATTCTTCTCGCCCCCTGAAAAACATCTACTTCACAGGACCTCATGAAAATCTCCTGGCTTGGGTAAGAGCCATTCACCCTTCTTCTGTCAGCTGCCCCACATCCAGAGAGAGCATAATAACCCCCCTTGGGCCCACCAAGCCACTGTCACTTGAACTAATAGCTAATACTGGCAGCAGTAATAGGCTTTTCTCCTCTTTTTAGGAGCAGTCACTGGGGGGGGGGGGGTGCAAAGATCTACATGCCAAGATGAGATAGGAGAGCTAGAATACACTAAAGTGGTCTGGCTAGCATGTGTGTTTACATTCCACTGTCCTCTGCCTGGAATCTGGATAATACCAACGCACATGATAGGTGCCTGGGAAATACTGGTATGAGAGAAAATAAGAACTGCTCAGTGTGTGTCATAAGCCCTGTACTGTCTGCTGCTAAAGGGAATCTCCTTTAGTTCAAGCGGCAGAGCCCTAGGCTTTTGGTATATGTGGGTCGATCTGAGTTCCAGCCCCACCACCATCATGAAGTTCCAAGTGACCGTGGTTTTACAGAACAGTGACAACCATCATGTCCCAACCTGGTGGACAGAGAGCAATCAGTGGGACACAATCATTCCGGGGTACAAAATATATCGGAAGGACAGAACAGGTCGTACGGGAGGAGGAGTGGCACTATACGTGAAAGAAAATGTAGATTCAAATGAAGTAAAAATCATAAGCGAATCCACTTGTTCCATAGAATCGCTATGGATAGAAATCTCATGCTTCCATGACAATATAACATTAGGGATCTACTATCGGCCACCTGACCAGGATAGTAAGAGCGATGATGAAATGCTAAGGGAAATTAGGCAGGTTATCAAATTTAAAAACCCAATAATGGTGGGGGATTTCAACTATCCCCATATTGACTGGGAACATTTCACTTCAGGACATATTGCAGAGATAAAATTTCTCGATACTTTGAATGACTGCTTCATGGAGCAGCTGGTATGGGAACCCACAAGGGGAGAGGCAACTCTAGATTTAATCCTGAGTGGAGCGCAGGAGCTGGTCCGAGAGGTAACTGTAGCAGGACCGCTTGGAACTAGTGACCATAATACAATAGCATTCACCATCCCTGTGGGGGGAAGAACACCTCAACAGCCCAACACTGTGGCATTTAATTTCAAAAGGGGGAACTATACAAAAATGAGGGGGATAGTTAAACAAAAGCTAAAAGGTAGAGTGACTAAAGTGAAATCTCTGAAAACTGCATGGGCGCTTTTTAAAGACACCATAATAGAGGCCCAACTTCACTGTATACCCCAAATTAAGAAACACTGTAAAAAAACCAAAAAAGAGCCACCATGGCTCACCAACCATGTAAAAGAAGCACTGAGAGGTAAAAAGACTTCCTTTAAAAAGTGGAAGTCAAATCCTAGTGAGGCAAACAGAAAGGTGCACAAACAGTGCCAGCTTAAGTGCAAGAGTGTAATAAGAAGAGCCAAAGAGGAGTTTGAAGAACGGCTAGCCAAAAACTCCAAAGGTAATAACAAATTGTTTTTTAAGTATATCAGAAGCAGGAAGCCTGCCAAACAACCAGTCAGGCCCCTTGATGATGATAATACAAAAGGAGCGCTTAAAGATGATAGAGTCATTGCGGAGAAACTAAATGGATTCTTTGCTTCGGTTTTTACGGCTGAAGATGTTAGTGAGATTCCCAAACCTGAGCCGGCTTTTGTAGGTGACAGATCTGAGGAACTGTCACAGATTGAAGTGTCACTAGAGGAAGTTTTGGAATTAATTGATAAACTCAACATTAACAAGTCACCGGGACCAGATGGCATTCACCCAAGAGTTCTGAAAGAACTCAAATGTGAAGTCGCGGAACTGTTAACTAAGATTTGTAACCTGTCCCTTAAAATGGCTTCGGTACCCAAAGACTGGAAGTCGGCTAATGTAACGCCAATATTTAAAAAGGGCCCTAGAGGGGATCCCAGCAATTACAGACCGGTAAGTCTAATGTCGGTACCGGGCAAATTAGTTGAAACAATAGTTAAGAATAAAATTGTCAGTCACATAGAAAAACATAAACTGTTGAGCAATAGCCAACATGGTTTCTGTAAGGGGAAATCGTGTCTTACTAATCTATTAGAGTTCTTTGAAGGGGTTAACAAACATGTGGACAGGGGGGATCCAGTGGACATAGTGTACTTAGATTTCCAGAAAGCATTTGACAAGGTCCCTCACCAAAGGCTGTTATGTAAGTTAAGTTGTCATGGGATAAAAGGGAAGGTCCTTTCATGGATTGAGAACTGGTTAAAAGACAGGGAACAAAGGGTAGGAGTAAATGGTAAATTCTCAGATTGGAAAAGGGTAGCTAGTGGTGTTCCCCAAGGGTCGGTCCTAGGACCAGTCCTATTCAATTTATTCATAAATGATCTGGAGAAAGGGGTAAACAGTGAGGTAGCTAAGTTTGCAGACGATACTAAACTACTCAAGATAGTCAAGACCAAAGCAGATTGTGAAGAACTTCAAAAAGATCTCACAAAACTAAGTGATTGGGCATCCAAATGGCAAATGAAATTTAATGTGGATAAGTGTAAAGTAATGCACATTGGAAAAAATAACCCCAACTATACCTATAATATGATGGGGGCTAATTTGGCTACAACGAGTCAAGAAAAAGATCTTGGAGTCATTGTGGATAGTTCTCTGAAGATGTCCATACAGTGTGCGGAGGCGGTCAAAAAAGCAAACAGGATGTTAGGGATCATTAAAAAGGGGATAGAAAATAAGACTGCAAATGTATTATTGCCCTTATATAAATCCATGGTACGCCCACATCTCGAATACTGTGTACAGATGTGGTCTCCTCGTCTCAAAAAAGATATTCTAGCACTAGAAAAGGTTCAGAAAAGGGCAACTAAAATGATTAGGGGTTTGGAGAGTGCCTCGTATGAGGAACGATTGAAAAGGCTGGGCCTCTTCAGCTTGGAAAAGAGGAGACTGAGGGGGGACATGATAGAAGTATATAAAATTATGACTGATGTGGAAAAAGTGGACAAGGAAAAGTTGTTTAAATACTCCCATAATACAAGAACCAGGGGTCACCAAATGAAACTGATAGGTAGCAGGTTCAAAACAAATAAAAGGAAGTTCTTCTTCACACAACGCACAGTCAACTTGTGGAACTCCTTACCTGAGGAGGTTGTGAAGGCTGGGACTATAACAATATTTAAAAGGGAACTGGATAAGTTCATGGTGGCTAAGTCCATAAATGGCTATTAGCCAGAAAGGGGTTAAGAATGGTGTCCCTAGCCTCTGTTTATCAGAGGATGGAGACGGATGGCAGGAGAGTGATCACTTGATCATTGCCTGTTAGGTTCACTCCCTCTGGGGCACCTGGGCACTGGCCACTGTCGGTAGACAGATACTGGGCTAGATGGACCTCTGGTCTGACCCAATACGGCCTTTCTTATGTTCTTATGTTCCCAAAGGATTCATAGATGAGTCAACAGCACGCCCTTATTACCAGGAATGCTAACGCATATTGGACTGTATTAGTAGTGAGGCCTCATTTGGAGTCCTGTGTCCAGTTTGGGTCTGTCCGCTATGGGAGGATGTACACAAATTGGAGTGAGTCCGGTGGAGGGCAACAAAAGTCTGGAGCACATGACTTATGAGGAGAGGCTGAGGGAACCGGGCTAGTTTAGTCTGCAGAAGAGAAGAGTGGGGGGGATTTGATAGCTACCTTCAACCACTTGAAGGGGGTTCCAGGGAGGATGGAGCTGGACTGTTCTCAGGGGTGGCAGAGGACAGAACAAGGAGCAACAGTCTCAAGTTGCAATGGAGCTGGTCGAGGTTGGATATTAGAGAAAACGTTTTCCCTAGGGGTGGTGAAGCACTGGAGTGAGTTGCCTGGGGAAAGGGTGGGATCTCCATCCTTAGAGCTTTTTAGGCTCAGATTGGCTGGGATGATTTAGTTGGGGTTGATCTGGCTTTGAGAAGGGGTTTGGACTAGATACCTCCTGAGGTCCCGTCTGACCCTCATCTTCTGAAGGGACCATTGTGATCATCTAGTCTGCCCCAGAGACTGCGCCACAATAGTCCCTGTTTGAACTGGGGCAGATCTTACAAAGAAACATCCCATCTGGATTTAAAAATTGTTAGTGAGGGAAGAGACACCACGTCCGTTGTGAAGTTGTTCCAATGGTTAATTGCCCTCACCATTAAAAATGTACACCTTTGCTTCCCGTCTGAATTTGCCTAACTTTAACTTCCAGCCATTGGGGTGTGGTAGACCTGCTGGCGTGAAGAGACCTTTTTAAATATTTGTTCTCCTTACAGATACTTACAGACTGTGGTCAAGTCACCTCGTCACCTTCTTGTTAAGCCAAATCAGTTGGGCTCCTTGAATGTTTCTTTCTGAGGCAGGTTCTCAGACCTTTTAATCCATCTCATGGCTCTTCTCCAAACCCACTCCAATTTGCCAATGTCCTCTCTTGTTGCTCCTCTAAGAAGCATCAAATGAAACCGAGAGGTCATCTCTAGGGAACATTCTTGCACACTGGCTGTGTGCCCTTTGAGTCATAGCACGTTGATGCTGCATGACCCAACGATGATGTGGGGTGAAGGCGTGGCCCATGCTCTGCATAGAGCTAACATTGTTTCCAGCATGCAGTGCAGCAAGGCGTCATTTTCACAGGCCTCATCTCCCTAGTAGAGCTGAGGGCTGCTGCACTCTGGGGAAATTAGCGGCAGGAACCTTGGGCATCTGCCTGGGCCAGAAAGATCAAATCCATCAGTTGTTTACAAAAAGCCAAGGCGCTCCCAGGGGGAGAGGGAAGGCCTGAACACTGTTTACATTTTTAGAAGCACAGCGGACAATGTTAATTACTGAAGCAAGCCAAGGACCTTCACTCTCCAGTTAGGAGGTGGAAAGCAGGCCGGGGCCATGGCTTGTGAGCGCAGTATCTGCCCGAGAACAAACAGTGGCTTGGCTTTTCTATGCTCTTCCCACAACCCAAGACCACCGGTAGTAGATTGACCTAAGGATTTATCGTGGCTGAATCATTCCCATGTGATTGCTAACACATGTGTCCTCACAGCCCCCCAGTGCAGCTGGGCAGACCCCTAAGGGTAAATTGAGAGCAGGGAGATTAAGTGATCTTGGCCAAGGTCTGTAGCAGAGCAAGGGACCACCATCTCCTGGGTTAGTGTCCTAACTGCTGCACTGTTCTTCTTTGGGTCCTACATAGCAGCAGGAGGCAGGGTGTGTGCCAGGCACTGACAGCTATTTACTCCCATCCCTTCCCCAGGTGACCAGTGCCTTCGAACTCTACATGTGCTACAGCCCATTGGGGACCAAGGCAGCTGCGGCCAGCACCGTCAACAAGCTCATGAAGTGGATCCGCAGGGAAGAGGACCGGCTCTTCATCCTTACACCACAGACCTATTGATGTGCACTGGGGAGGGAGCATTGGCCTGGGGACCTGCCCCTGGGCCATGCCAGCCACCCCCCAGAGAATTGCTACCAGGCATTTCTGGCTCTTCTCAGAACACCCCGGAGAGCTGGAGGTGGGCCTGCTGCCCCTGGCCAGGACCTGTGGGGAGAGTGATGCCTCTGAGGGCCCTCCACCTGCCCAGACACGCTTCCCCACCGTAGCCTCCATCCAGCTTCTTCTTCACCTGCCGCTTCTCAGCTCCCTGCCTCCCTCCCTTTTGGGGAGCTCATCTTCATTCCTGGAATGAATCCCTCAGTCCCTGAGGGTGGGGGGGATCCCCTGTTACTAACCATCTCCATGGGTGGGGTGAGGATTGGTGGACGCTCTGACTGCAGTGGGCTCGTGGAACCCCTGCTTCCTCTGGGCCACCAGCCCTCTTCTCTCCATCCTGAGTCTCCTTCCAGAGCACTGAGGTGGCACCTCCACCTCCACCTGCCTACCCTTAGCCTCCCGCTGTCCGAGCCCCACCCTGTGTATGCTGGGCCTGCTGCCTCCACCTCCATCCCAGCCATCAGCCTGGCCCCCAAGGAACAGGTTCTTGTGGGCAGGCTGTACAGTGCGATCTTTCATGAGGAGGAAGGGCTGTTACCAACCAGCTGGCTGGCTCCTTGTTCCCTCTCCCAACTGCCTTGCAGCTTTTCCCTGCTCTCGTCATCTCCATACCAGCATCTCCCAGCCACCCTTTTACTGACCAGTCAGCGTGTGCAGGGAAGTTGGAGGGTGGGGAGCACCTGGGCAGGAAGAACCAACCCTCTGGGCTGGATAGTGCTCTGTGTCTGCCTGATCAGGCCAAGGCAGCTGGGTCCCCAGGCTCAGAACAAGGATACACCCCCCAAGGCAGGTGACAAAGGTCCCCGTTGGTTAGTGCTGGCTGATCCATCCCCCAGGTAATCCCTGGTTCTCATCCAAGCCCAAATCATGGACTGTTTCCCTCTCCCTGGGGCCAACTGAGAGCTGGGTTTGTAGCCACTATGGCACCAGATCTAGAGTGATCAGAGCAAGTGTGAAAAACCAGGGTGTGGGGCAGTCACAGGCACCCATATAAGGCAAAGCCCCAAATATTGGGACTGTGTCCCTATAATTCCAGACATCTGCTCACCCTACCTAGGTTGGGCCCAGAGAAGGAAATGCTGTATAAACTGGTGTAGAGAAAGGAGCTGCATGTGTTTTTATCACCTGTGGATGGCCACTTGGGGGCAGCACAGGATCAGAGTGAGGAAGGGCCAGTGCCAGAGTCTGAATTCGAGGGAGGTTCACCATCGTGAGCCCCACTTTGACCCTGGTTAACAAGCTGCATTGTGGTCTAATCATGCTTGAGACAGCCAGCTGCCTAGCCGACCCACAGGGCTCTCCCAGTGGTGCAGATTTTCAGGAATTTCCAACACTGCAGCCCAGAACATGTGTCTCATGCTGTGTTCAAGCGCGTCCCACAGGAAGCACAAAGCAGCCCTGAATGTGCTCGTGGCCCACGCAGACTGTGGAACTGTACCCCGCTCATGCCAGGCATGGGGGAGCTATGACTCCAGCAGGTCCAGTACCACAGCTTGTCTGCGCCACTCCTGGCTCCGGGGCCCTGCCATGGCACAGATAACAGTAAGGGGAACCAGCCATAGCAGCACATGGCCCCTTGATCCTGTTTCTCAGTGTAGTGGCAGCAGTAAGATCTCAGCCCCTGAATTGCCAGTCACACTGCAACAAGAGGTTTGGGTAGGGCAGGCCCAGCTGTCCTCTCAGCCAACTCCAAGAGGAGTCCTTGGGAATTCTGGGCGTAGCAGTGAGGTGCGCTTAGCGAGCGGCTGTCGCTGAGCTGTCAGGCTATGTCTATGCTTGTAAAGTTAAGTTGACTCTGTTAAGTCGACTTAACAGTAGACATAGCCGTCCACGCTGGCTTTAAGTCGACATAAGAAGTTGACTTAAGGCTTAAGTTGACCTTCAGAGATGGTGTTATTAAGTTGACTTAAAGAAGCGCTTAAGTCGACTTAATAAAAGCCCAGTGTGGACGTGGCTTTGTGTAGGTAAACTTAAGCGTCCTTAAGTTGACCTAAGTTGCCAGTGTAGACGCACCCTCAGTGTCCTGAGAGACGCCTTCAGGAAGGGGGAAATCAGGCCCCCAACCCCAAGGCTGGATTTGGCTATGGGTTGGCCACTGTTTTCCAATGCAAGTCCATGAGTGGGGAAGGAGGCTTGGAAGCTCTCGGACGTGCCTGTTCCATAAACACCATGCCAGAGACCATTGGTAGCAGCTGGTGGGGAAATCTGGACTCCAGGATCTGTCCAGTGCAGCTATAAACCACATCCTCTGTGGCAGATTTCACAACCCTGCCACTCATTGCCTCATCTCCCCATAATCTTTGCCGAGAGGACTCAGCAGCCAGGGCTCCCGCTCCAACCCAGGTCACCCTTCTCTAGGCCAGAGGACTGAGTTTAGTGTGTTGTTTGGACGCGGCAGCCTTCCCCCTGCATTTCCCAACTCTGTGGCTCTTGGCCCCCGCCAGTAAACATGAACAAGATGAAAAAGAGTGGGGTGAAAGCAGGGGGAGAGAGAGAAAAGGAAGGGATGTAAAAAAAGAGGCACAGAGATGGAAAGCAAGAGAGAAGAGAGAGAAAACAAGGCGAGCCCTGCATTTCACTTCATTTATTTATGCTCCAGTTGGATGGTAATTGCTCATCTTTGCCTGCTCATAAATATTAAATGGGTTGTAAATTTCAAGTCATGTTGTGTTAACATTACACTGAAAATAGAGGCTGCGTTGTGGAAACAGCTGGATTATGGGACCACGACGTCTCTCTAGCCTCCCTGCAGTGGCCAGGCTGGTCCTGCCCTGCCTCGCGGGTGTGCAGGGGAAATGCATTAAAGGTCAGACAAGATTCTGAGAGCCCAGCTGAGCCTGTTCCTTGCACCAGTCATGTCCCCGTGTGACATGTGGCACTGTCAAAGCATCTGCACAGGAGACGCGCCATCTTCTGAGGCTTTCCTGCTGCTCTGCAGAAACTCTCATAGAGGAACAGCATTGACTCTCACCATGGCTGTTTAAGCAACACAGTTGATCCCCTTAATTAACTGGAAGTCACAATAGCTGCTCTAGTTGCACCATAGAATTAAGTGACTTTGTGTCAACGGGGAGGCGGGGGAGGGAATCTGGTACGTTACTGGAAAGAGCTGGCGGCGTTGAGAGCTGGCACTCCTTGTGAAGCATGTATTTAGTACATCTGAGCCCTTCACTTCCTCTTGGCAAACCATCTGCAAACAGATCCCCCTCTTTGCAAACCATCTGCAAAAGGGGACATTTTCTTACTCAACCGGTCACCACCTGCTAGTTTTTACAGACATCCCTGAGCCTGTAGCTTGCCCATGAACTGACAGTAGCAGCAATCCAGTTGATCGTGCTCCCTTCAGAAGTGATCAGCCTTAGTGACCAGTCACAAAGTACATCCAGGATTGGGGGGAAATGGGGCATGCGTGCAGAAGGGGAAAAATAGGTTTGGGGTTTCCTTCCTCTCTTTGTTTGTTTGTTAATTCCTTTGCTCTTCTGAAATATTTCTGTGAACTCCACATCAGCCTGAAAAACTTTTTACCCTAGAAGAGGCTATGATTCAATCAATGCAGGAGGGCTTCAAGCTCTTCTAAAATGTTAAGAGGTAATGGGAACATCCAGGGGTTTTGTGCTGCGTGTGAGGAGACGATGGGAAAGCATGTGTCTCCACGTAAACCAGCCAACTCCATCAGCTTGAATCCACACCATCGTCTCCTGGCCTGTCTTGAGTGTCTTCTGATTTGGGGTTCAGAGAGTCCTGTTTCTGTTTACATTAAATCAATTAAAACCTGGCTCCCATTATATGAAAAGCAGACCTTTTTAATCCAAAGGAATGCCCCCACCCGAACAAGCACTGAAATCACAAAGTGGAGGTTCACACTGTTTCCTAGAAGATTAGGATTGGAAGGGACCCCAGGAGGTCACCAGGTCCCACCCCTGCTCACACATTGGTGGAGTTCTTTGGTTTTATTCCAGTTTGCAAGTAGCTGAGCCCAGGGTCACAGAACCAGCCTGGAGCCAACAACAGAGGAAAAGAGGGTGCAATTCCTGAAGAATGTACAACGGAATCTCTGAAGCACTACACAGTGGTAGATCCTGCTTAAACCTGATTTACGCATACGTGGAAGAGGGTGATGACTATGCTGCAACCCACGTCTTACCTTCACGTATAAAGCAGTGTCACTGACTCTTCTGATTTCATCTCAAGGCTCAGGCTATTTGGTATTTCATAAAGCCCCAGCTCCTGGAGTCAAGTGATCATAGGAGACTCTCAGTTTGCATTTATCCTCAAGTTTCTGGCTCCTGTGAGTGTCAAGAAAAGCTGGAAAATGTATACCAGGGTTCAAACCCTGAAGGTAAATAAATGGAGCCCCAAATGTATTATTGGTTTTTTAAATCTCATTTTTTAAAGCCAGGCTCTGGACCAGGGACAGCTGAACAGCTGACTTTGGAGTACTCACAGTCAACTGTGCTATTAAAGTGATGTTTTTTGTTTGTTTTGTTATACTGACTCAGTTCAGCATCTTGCGGTAGGACACTCCTGGAATAGGAGGTGCTTTGTGTCACTGACCAGGGGCGTTGCTGGATAGCAAAAAGACGCAGGGCTCTGGCCCCCAGCCCACCCTCTGTTAGCCCCACCCCCAGCTAGGCCACACCCCTAGAATCCACAGGACTCTTTTTTTCCCCCCAATATAGCAGTATCATTAGAAAGAAAGAATAAGCAAATGAACACACTTAAAATTTTGCATTATAAATCAGTAGTTCCCAACCTTTTTGGTTGAGGGACCAAAATACAGATTTTAAAACCGTGAAGGGCCACCAGTTTATTTAATTAAAAGTTTAAAATTAATTAATTTAATTAAAATGATTAATCACAATTGATTGGGTTTATTTTAATTAATTGAATTTGAATTACTTTTAATTGAAATTTAATTTTAGAAAGGTTTTTTAAAAACCTTTTAGAAAGGTTTTTAATTAAAATTAATTTTTAAAGGTTGGGTTTTTTTAAAAAGGAAGGAAAAAAAGGAAGGAGAAGAAAAGGAAAGAAAGAAGAGAAAGTAAGGGCTGCTTGCATCCCCAAGCTCGGAGGGGAGGCGAGCAGCCATAGCCTGGCTCCCATCTTCCAGGCAGTGAGCTGGCCGGGGCCCCCAGGGGAACCCACCCCACACCTCCAGTCCCCTTTAGAAACCCCAAACCCGAGTCCTCTCTGGCCCAGCCACTCTCCAGGACCCCCGATCTCCGCTGCCCGGCAGCTCCCTGCCCCCGGCGGCAATGCCTCCACCCTTCCGGTCACCACCGGCTCCCGTTCCCAGACCCCCCAGTTCCCCATTAGCTTCCCAGCCCGCCCGGTCCCTGTTCCCCGGCCCCCAGTTTCCCATCGGCTCCCTGGCCCCTGTTCCCCAACCCCCCAGTTTCCCATCAGCTTCCCGGCTTGCCCGTCCCCCATCAGCTCCCCAGACCGCCCAGCCTTCCCGGTCCCAGCTCCCCAGCACTCACCCGCCCGGTCCCTGAGCTTACGTGGCCAGAGAGCTGCAGGGGCGTCCGGCGTTGGGCTGGCCAGGAGGCCGCTCCCGCCCTGAGCATGCTCTTTCGGAGCATGCTCAGGGCGGGAGATTTGAAAACTCCCCAGCCCGGCTGGCGGCCGCTGCTCCCAGCTGAGCAGCAGCCTGCCTGCAGGGCAGGGTAGGGCAGAGCGGAACATGCGTTCCGCCAGAATCCTCTGGGTTCCTGGGCCCCGGAATAGATCCAGGGCTCAGGCTTTTCTACCCGGGGCCGGCGCCCTGCCAGCCCGACGACAACGACGCCTCTGTCACTGACCTCCCTGAGATTGTTTGAAAGGCCTGGAAGAAACACCACACCCACCGTCCTCAGAAGCACCCCTCCTTCTATTCACCATGAGCCACTCTTGCTGCTTTCGGTTCTGCTTTAACTGGTAACTGCCTTTGGCTGGACTGGGAGCAGGGTTTGAGCCAGCAATAGCATGTGTAACTGGCAAAGCGCCCTCAGATGTAGTCGTTTTCAGATGGAAATGCAATTTCAAAGGGAAAGGAAATGAGTTACGGTGTTTAAAGTATGCTACGTGTTGGCAAACTCACTGGCTTTTCTAACTAGTCCTCAGAAACAACAGCAAAGGGGCTATAATACTCCACCATTATGGCTGCCTTCTAGGTACCCTATAATTAGCTAGTTTTTTAGCCGCTCCACCCCACAGCGTACACACAGTTGCTCATGCTGCAACACTTAGAGACCTGGGCATACAGGGGAGTGATCTCTTTTGGAAAGGAACCCCGGAAGGAATGCTGTTTACCACAGATCTGTAGAAGGCTTGTGGAGAAGTACAGCCAACCAATGTTGCCCATTCCCAGGGTTTTGTCATGACTCTGGCAATATTAAGTCTGTTTTTAAAGCTCCAGCTCTTGGACTCATGTTATTTCATGAGACTCTCCATTTTAAAAAAAAGTTCATTTCTAACCCTTGCAGTTTCAGAGAAAAGCATGAAAATGAAGGGCTCGAAGCCCAGAACATGAAGATAAAAAATTCAACAGTGATTATGTTTTAAACTTTTAAGCCAGCCTCATGATTGTGAGGGCCAGACTCAGCACTCTGAGTTGGTACTACTGTGGACCCTGCTGGTCACCACCAGAAATGTTGAGTCGAGAAGGTAAATCTTGTTCCCTGTGATGCACAGCTCAGGCACCAGCCTGCATGTATGGGGCTGCCTCGCCTGACAGGTTTGTAGAGGGGGTGCCTATGAACATTAGGGGTTGATCAATTAGTTTATTGTCCTAAGCACACCTGAGGGAGACCACATCTTCCTCTGTGTTTGGACACCGCTTGGAACACCAAAGCCCCAGTTTTGAGTGGAGTCATCGAATGCTCTCACAATATAAATAAGAGCAGATGCAGTCCTCACAACACCTCCCTTTGGGGGCACCCAGAAGGGAAAATGTGCTGCTGCCAACAGCTGATCAAGGATTTATAAGATGCAAAGTCATACACTCATAGTTGAACACATCTCCAATCCAATCTCACAGCACTGCCTGCTTGCAGGATGGACAAGAAGAGAGGAAATAAATTCTGGACCACGGCAGAGAAGTGAACAAGCAGGACTGGCTATAGATGATGTTGCAATATCAGCGTATGAAGCTACCACAGTGATGGATGGGGCCTGTAGAAAAACCAGGTCAGCAGTGAGGCTGGAGTAGACAGAACCTCTTATAAAGCACACTTCATTGGCAAACCTCAAAGCCCACTATAAGGGGTAGCAGGATTGCTATCTCCATCTCACAGGTGGGGAACCTGATGCACGGGTCACCTAGCAGGCCCACCCAGGTCCACTGAGTCCCAGTGTTGAGATCTATCCACTAGGACATGCTAGGTGAATTGGAGAGGGGCAGGGACATGTTGGCGAGGAACTGAAGGGAATCAGATAAAGGGGGAGGCCCTCATCACCAAGATCAACAGGGACAAAGACAGACATCTCAATTGCTCTCTAGTTTCAGACTCCTTTCTTGTTTTTGTACTATGCGTTTCTAGCTGTTATGGCTTCAAAGGCAAGATCCAAAGCATGGCGTGCGTGAAGCTGCCACACCGAGATGTGCCAGGATCTGCTGAGAGCTGAGACAATAAGGGGGGGGGGGGGGACTGCTCCATTTGGTTCAAGGAGAGCAAATGCCAAGGATACTTTAAATGCCAACATTGTTAACCCCTTCCCGGCTCACCAAAACATGGGGAAAGGAAGGATCAGAGGGACAACTCCCAGCATGGTGCAGCTCTGATCCTTGCCTGAGGTTGTTGCACTAAATCAAGTGGAATACACAGACCCAGAGAATTCACTGTTTTAACATGACCCATCACTGTCCACTGGTGATTAGCCAAACAAGGCTCAGGGGCTGGAATTCAGAGCTGTCATGGTGATGACATCACTAAAATATTTGTAAACTTTCCGTAAAAATACAGGAAAAGGAGGAAAAATGATGCAAAGGGTTGGGTAAGGCTTCCCTTTTAACAACAGCCCTTATTACCTTTCCTTTGGGCAGCTGAGAGTGTCTCGAAGTTGCTTGAGACAGCAGATAACCGTCTGTTTCTGGGGAAAATAGAAGAGGGCCTGGAACAGTTGTGAGTCCGACCGCATTTTCTGACAGAAACACACACAAACCGGGGAGAGGGAAGAAGAAAATGCAGCTTCCCTCTCTGGTAATGACATATTTGCAGCCCTGTTGCTGGAGGCCTGGCGAGACCTGACAAACCTGGCCCGGTGGGGGGCAGTTTAGTACATTGTTTAGCTGTCTTTTTGGTCACAGGCTCATTGCAGCGTTGCAAAATACAGTCTTGGTCCAGTTCAGCCAGGATCTTATTAGCCGGAAAGGAACAGGAAGGAGAAGTAAGAAGGAGAGGAAAAGGATGCATGAGTGGGGGTGTATGACAAAGTCTCACATCCCAGGTGCTGTTCGTGATGGTGGGGCTGGGGCTCTTCGATTTACTTGTCTGCCCACCAACAGTTGTTCATTTCCTCCTGGAGGTTTTTTGGTGGTGTGGGGTTTTTTTTTAATAACCCCAAAAGACCCCGGGGATAGAGGGGGATGTGGAATAGCCCATTGTCTTATTGATCGGCAATTTCATCTTGTTTCTGACACACCAGTTGTGTGTCTCGGGCCCACCTGTCTTTAGTTTATCCAACAGCATTTTACCAGTCCATGAGTCATCAACAGGCCTCTTTGGACTAATTCCTGTTCACACCTGTTCCCACCCCCCTTTCTTGGGAGCACTTCACAGCTGGGAACCACTTCCCCCTGCTGAACACACAATGGGAGTAGGTACCACAGATCCCCATTACTCCTGTAGGCCAGACAGCAGTGCAGACGGCACTGTCGGCTGAGTCAGTGTGTTTCGGAAAGATTGCCAAGATGCCTGATCAGCATGTTTGTGAGCAAGTATCTGTATGCATGCCACACATTGTGTATATGCGTGTCTATGTATATGTGTGCACACCCACAGTTGTGTGTGTGTGTACATGTGAGTGTACAGGGGTGTGTGGTGTGTGTGTGTATGCGGTGTGAGTGTATGGCGATGGGTGTGGCATTGGAGTGGCTTTGGAGTGTATGTGTACATGTCTGTATGGGGTGCGTGTGTACAGGAGTGGGTGTGAGTGTATCAGTCCAGGATGCATGTGTCTGTCCGTACAGGGTGTGTGTGTGTGTCTGAGTGTATTTGTCTGGGTTCTGTGTATGTGTGTGTACAGGCCGTGTGTGTCTGTACAAGGTGTGTATGTACATGTCTGTATATGGTGAGTATATGGGTGTATGCATGTGTCTGTATGGGATGTGTGTATGTCCGGTGTCCAGGCTGTGTGTGTGTGTGAGAGAGAGAGAGAGAGAGCACAGGCTGTGTGTGTCTGTCCGAAGCGTGTGTGCCTGTCTGTCTGTCCGGGGCCGAGGGGCTCGGGCCGGCCCGCGAGCGCTGGGGGCGGATCTGCTCCGTTCGCAGGAGCCCACCCGTCGTGCCCAGCCCCTCCGGGGCGGGACCGGGAGCTGCCGGGATCATTCCTTCCGCTCAGGCCGCCCCGCCCGGAGACGCCAGATCAGGTGAGCGCCCGGCACACGCGCCTGGCCCGGCCCGGGGCAGCCCGGAGCGGCTACGGTGGATCCCGGCGGCGACGAGGACAGAGGTCTTGGGACAGGCGGGGCCTGGGGGGTGTCTTTGGGGCCAGGCGGGGTGTCTCTGGGGCGGGGGGTGCCAAGCAGGGGAGTCTGGGGTAGCGGGGGTAGGGGGTGTCTCTGGGGCCGGGCAGGGGGTGTCTCTGGGGCCAGGAAAGGGGGCCAGGCAGCGGGAGTCTTTGTGGTGGGAGGCGAATACACGTTTTGTCTCCACCTGGTGCCAGGTTTCCCTGTTACCAGACGGGGCTGCGGAGAGCAGGGGCCGGGTCCCAGGCTGTTGGGTTGCCTGGGGGTTGGTGCCCATGTGCCAGTCCCGGAGACAGATCTCAGCTTGGTACGGTTCCTAGCTCTTGTGAGGGTGGCAGGGAGACTCCAGGAGGGTGCCCATGGTGCAGTGCCAACCTGGCACTGGGGAAATCATCAGCAGGGGGCAGGGAATGGAGGTAGAGCCATCACCTGTGAGTGGGGGAGAGGGGCAGAGGTCCTGCTGTCAGGTCACTGCTTCATATCTGCCCTACCCTGTGCAATTAGTCTGAACCGCTCCTGTCCCATGGTTCTTGTGGCACCTCCCCTAACACACTTCCTGCCTCAGTGGAAACTGCACTGTTCTCCTGGGCTCTCAGTGTCCTCCTATGCAGCTGGTGGGGGCCATGGGCTGGAGGGAGAAAGCGGCTGACTTGCCTTATCCACATTTTCCCCATCTCTGCCTTCCCCTGGCAAGTCTTAGCGAGACACCGCCGTGCAGGTGAGTTTCGGGTCAGGTCCTGCCATTGCTGCAGAGATCTGGGGGGGACAGCCGAGTGTGCTCGAGGGATTTGGACTATAGCTGGGCATGAAAATAAATCAGACAAAGAAGCCAGACCCCATCCATTTCCCCTTACTTCTGGGACCCGGCATCTGAAATCTGGTGGAACTTGTCTCAGGAGACGGATGGATCCGGTGAGGCAGGTGTTCTAAAGAAGCAGGCACAGCCTCAGACCCACCGGGCAAGGGGGTGAATGGGCAGGACATTTTGCCTCTTGATCTGCTGCCATTTTTGCTCTGTAGGGAAACAAGTGCGGTCCCCAGGCCTCCCTTGTTTGCAGACAGCTTGTTCTGCACTGCAGTACAGCTGACAAAGGCTCCTCCCCAGATGTTTTTGGGAAGAGTGGAAGGGGGCTGCAAGTAAGGCCCCTCATTCCTATCATCTTGGCTGATATGACCTCAGAGCTTCCCATAGAGGTACAGCCTCTTAGCCAGTCCCTCTCTCTAGCTAGCAGGTGCTTGGCCAAGGTGTGGGAATCTTCAAGTCTCCCCTCCTCAGCTCTCCCTCTCTCCTTGCTTCAGCTCACGGCAGTGCAGAGGCCCCGGAGCTGGCTGGTGCTGGGTTGGGAAGATGTCAATAAAGTGGCAGAACAAGTCTTGCTTTGCAGCTCTGGCTTTCTTCCCATGAAACACAAGGGGATTGTGGGGGAAAGGAGTGGCCAGGGATCCAAACATTGTTGCTGGTTAAAAGTGAGCCAGACCCTTTCATTCTGTTCAACCTGTCATCTGCCGCAGCCCCTGGGGGCATCCTGGGCAAGTCACCCACGGTGCATTGGCCTGCCTGGGACCTGGATCTGATCTCATCTGGACCTAGATTACTGCTGTTTTAGGTGCAGCCCTCCATGAGGTTACTATGCGCTCAGTTGTGTGGGGCAGTGTATGAGCAGCAGCTTCCCACCCCCTCACTGCAACCTGCTTCTCCCCTAAAACAGGTGAGCAGTGCTGGTGTTTTCAGCCTCTCCACAGTCCAGGAGGCGACCCGGTGCCGACCCTATGGGAGGGGGAGGTAGTTGTGCCCCAGCAAACGTTCCATACCTCCACTGCTGCGACATAACAAGCTGTGTCTCTCCTGGTAGTTCAGCCGTGGCAGGATGGTAGCTGGTGCCGGATGGATCCCAGACACACTCATAGCTGAGGCACTCAGGTGACCTTTGGAGCCGTGGATCTTGGATGGCATTTCCTCCCCGAGCATGGGGCTCTCCTTCCTGATTTGCCTCTCCCTGGTGTTTGTGCTTGCCAGAGTTTCTTCCAGTGCTTGGCAGTGCCCACGGATTCCCTACAGTGCCACCAGCAACTACACTGTCAAGTACAAGCTGACCAGTTTTGCTGCTGACAGCCCCATCCAGAACATTGTCACCTATGATGACCCAAAAGGGGCTGCCGCCCTCTTTGTGGCTGTGCGGAACAAGATCTACGTGCTGAGTCCGGAGCTGACCAGACCATCAGTCATCATCACTGGCCCAGTGGGCAATGCTGAATGTGAGTTCTGTGCCCAGTGCCAAGAGATGGGAGAGGAGCTGCAACACGAAGACACTGACAATGTGGTTCTGGTGCGGGACCCATCCGAACCATGGCTGTACAGCTGTGGCACCTCCCAACATGGACGGTGTTTCCGGCATGAATTGCAAACCCAAGGCAGCCTGGTTGTGGTCAGTGCCACATACTGTTTGTATGCGGCTGAGAACCGTCCTGATAAATGCCCAGACTGCGTGGCCAGCCCCCTAGGCACGAGGGTCCTTGTGACAGAAAACAGCCACGTTTCTTATTTCTACATTGCCTCGACCATCAACAGCAGCATAGTCGCGCAGTACAGCCCGAAATCAGTGTCAATCCGAAGGCCAAAGGGCACCTTGGATGGGTTTGCACCGGAATTCCATTCCCTCACTGTGCTGCCGCAATTCCAGAACTCCTACCCCATTGACTATGTGTATTCCTTCAGTGACCCGGACTTCGTGTACTTCCTGACGGTCCAAAAGGAGAGCCCCATGTCCAGCTCATACCACACTCGGCTGGTGCGGCTGAGCACCGAGGAGCACGACCTGCACAAGTATCGGGAGCTGGTCTTGGACTGCCGCTTCGAGTCCAAGCGCCGCCGGAGGAGGAGCCTGGCCGGGCAGCACAGGCGTGATGTGGCCTTTAACGTGCTGCAGGCTGCCCACGCCACCCGGGCGGGCAAGAAGCTGGCCCAGGAAATCAGCGTCAATGACACTGACCTCGTCCTGTTCGGCGCCTTTGCCGAGAGCGAGGTGGAGAGCTCTGTGCCGCGCAAGTACTCGGCTGTGTGCGCCTTCCCTGTGCACATGATCAACCAGGCCATTGAGGATGGCATGGCCAGCTGCTGCAGCATCGCCCAGCACCAGCTGCTGCGGGGGCTGAGCTTTTTCCAGGCCCCTGAGTACTGCCCCCACGATGTGAGTCCCCTGCGAACGGTGCCAGGGTGGGGGGACTCAGTACTTTCTTTCCGGGGGTGTTTCTCAAAGTTTGGTTAGCATCTTTCCCATTCTGTGACCTTGTGCTGGCCGGGCCTTTGTGCTTCCTAATTCAGAAGGTGCTGATGTGACCTCTGGCAGTGATCTGTCACAGGAGCTCAATCCTCACAGAGCGCCCCATCAGGGAAGATTTTGTGTGGTTAGCTACTGTGGCTCCAGGCTCTTTGCAATTCACTTATTGCTGAGCGGTACCTGCTGTCCCCTTGTGGGGTGGCATTAGCGTGTCTGTCATTCATACTAAATTCCAGTAGCCTCATTTTCTGTCCCCCAAATCCTAACAGCTTTTCTTCCCACCTCCACCTTCCCCCACTCAGACTGTGAGGTTTGGTTAAATTGTTTCTCAGCCCCATTAATATATCTAAGCCCTGAGGACACAGTCTTTTCATGTGTTAACAACCTGCTCCCCGGGGCTGGTTCTGCTTCCGTTTCTTAAAGGGGGTGTGGCTGATGGTGTTAGCAAATGTCTGGAGCGGGCACAAAAGTGCCCTGCTTGAAGTGCTGCCCAAATCTCCCCAGAGCCTCACAAAGAAACAGGTGCTTCTCCTGCGTTTTTGAGGTGGGGAAAGTGAGGCAGAGGGCAGGGTTGGGGCTCACCCAGGATTCTGCGGCAAAACTGGGTCCGACTTGGGATGAGAACAACTTGGGCCTTTCTGGGTTCCAGTCCATGAGCTGAGATCACACCTGCGTTTTCTGACTGATGAGGATAACAGACAGATGTGGTTATTGGCCACAGGGGAGAAAAAAGGACTGTGCTGATTTTTTTTTTACTAGACCCCAAGCCTGTAGAAAATAGCCCCTGGGCAGCAAGCTGTACTGTGGCGAAGCTAATTCTGTGCCCATCCAACTGTGTGTTAGTAGACAGTAGCGTGCTCCTGGCCAGTGTCTTATGCTGCCTGACACCGTGGGGTCTGATTCTGGGCTCGCCCTTGGGCACCATTATAAGAGGCAGGACTAATAACAGGGATCATATGTGGCTGGCAGGCTTTGTCACAAGGTGTGCGTTTAGTTGATTTTACCTTTTCCTATTCTGAGTCGGCTGCTGTTTGCCTTCCCACTGGCACTAGGGTGGTTTGCTTTTCCTCTGCGCAATGTTTTCTTTCTAGATTGGAACAAGTGGGTGCCCCTTTCCCTGGCTCTAGGCATTGGGAACATGTCGCCCATTCCCTTTGCAAAGCACTGCAAGGAGGTGGGGTGCCTAGCCAAGGGTCCCACTTCTGGGCCAATTCCTAGTTGAATGCTGGCCCATGCCAGGCAGCAGAGGCACCTTGCTGGGTAGGGGAGCCTGGCACCTCGCAGTGTGTGGGTTTGGCAGCGTAGGAGATTTTTAGTGTGAAATGGGCCCATAGGCAGGTTGGGAACTGACTGCGCAGGCTGTGTGGACTGGCCGGCTGAGTTTGCACAAGCAAAGCAAACAGCGCCTTGGCGGGAGGAGTGGATTGTGCTGCCTGGGGAATCTGGGGCCTGTAAACTCGGGATTGTGCAATAATCTTGACTCATTCTCCTTCTCTGTCGCTACACGATCGTCTATCTGTGGGGGAGATTTCTTCAGTGACAGGAAGGGGCGGTGGCTGAGAGATCAGCCTGAAAAAGCCTCTCACCCCAGCACACAGGGAACCGGTATCTGCCTGGCAGTTAGGACGAGTAAAGGCCAGGGGGCATTTATGAATGTGGACTTCAGTGCGCTGTGCCCGGAACAGCGGGGAGACCACCAAGGTCCGGTTTATCTCTGTAACCCAAGTCCAGTCTGACCCATTTGTAAATAACATGGCAGGAGAAACACAGCCTTGGGCTGGTAGAATGGACCCAGCATTGCACTGGCCCCGCTCTGGTAGGCTGGGCGTGGTGATCCGTACCTGCTGGATCCTCTGTACCTTAAGTCTTTAAACCATGATTTGAGGACTTCAGTAACTCAGTCTTTTAGAGGTTTATTGCAGAAGAGGGTGGGTGAGGTTCTATAGACTGCACTGTGCAGGAGGTCAGACTAGATGATCATATTGGTCTGTTCCACCCTTACAGTCTATGAGCTCTCCTCATGCCATGGAGCAGCTACGCAAAGGGAGGTATGGACATGCCTTGGGAACAAACTACCCTAGGGCACCCACTTCTATTCTAACCTTGTAATGGGACCCGTCTGCCACTTCCCACAGCTTTGCCCCCCTGGATCTAGATGGCACGACCTGTAAGAGGAGGCTGGTTCCTGGGTTATTTGAATGAGGGGTGAGCTCCATTGTTCCTTGGGAACAAGGACCTGCGAGCCTCAGCAGAAATGCAAGAGCACACTGCCAGGCAGGTTTTCCCATGTACTTAGTGCTTGGCGGCCTAGCCTGAGAGGTGTGTTTCTCATACCTGCCCCATGAGGTCTGGAGGAATATCCTCATCCAATGGCTATGGAGGGCCTTGTTGGGCCTTGATCTCTCTTCTCTTCTATGTCCACATCCCGCTCAACCCCCGCAGCACCATGGGGGTATTCTGTTCCCTGGGGCTCAAGATGAAAGCTTGTTCCTAACACCGTACTGTGCGGGGTGCCTGCCGGAGTCTTAGTACCACAGAACTGTGTTGTTTTAGTACGGACAGTTTCTATCACTGAGTCAAATGACCCTGACTGCCTGCCCACCCTCCCGCCAGAGAAATGTCGCCACTGAGACAGAGAACCGACTTTCCCCTCAGGCCTTAGTGGAAGCTGAAAACGAAGATCACGGCTGGTGAGTGTGAAGACTGGGCCAAGCAGAGAATGCAGTGGGGGCTGGCTGGGAGCTGACCCATGCAGGAGCCATGGGGGAGAATTTAGTGTCTACACTGGGGCACTGGCTTTTTCCCATGGCTTCTTGGACTGTCTTGGTCCTAAGCCCCTCCCAGCTCTCTGATGGCAGCGGCCCAGACCCTTGGGAATCTGGGTTCTGTGCCCAGCCCCACTGGGGCTGCTCACTGTCTCTTCAGTCACTGGTTTGTTTCTGAGCCAGGAGACTGAGGAGATTTAGAGATCAGGACAATGCTATTGGCGGACTCCCTACCCACAAAATCCATCTCTGGCCCGTCCAGCCTGGCGCCACCGTCCTCTTGCTGCCAGCCAGAGCTGTGGGTAGTATCCTGAGCTGCTCAGATGGTGAGACAGGTGATCAGGGTGGAGCACAAGCTTGGAGGGAGGCTGGCCACCCGTAACTCACTCAGTGCAGCCACTGAGGGGATTTGGAGCTGTGTCTGGAGAGCTCTGACCTCCGCCCAAGGAATCGCCCCATTGTGCCTTCTGGGTGTTCATACCACAGGCCACTCGGCTCTGGCCTCTGCCCCGGGAATTCCCTCTGTTGTCCCTTCTGGATGATTGTGCCATAGGCTGCTTGGCACAGGTGCTGGGCAGGATGTGGCAGAGTGAGGCGCGGGGGATGTGGAACCTTTTGTTTGGGCGCTTTGGCCTTGTTGAGTCAAGGGCCTCTTCCTCTGGACAGAGCCACTCTGGGGACTCTTCTGGTTAGAGGTTTCAGTGCACACATTCAGGTGCTTCTGACATCTTGTGGGGACTGTGATTTAATGTGGGGACTGATTTAGGGTGCTGATTGCCCTGTCATCTGACCCACGGAGCTGGGTCCTTGAAAAGCTGGTGTCCAACCCAACTTGGCTGCTTGGGAAGAGGGCTAAAACACCCCAGTGGCCTGCCTGCCGCAAGGCCAAACCTCACTGAAATTCTGCAGGGCGCTGTGTGACCACGTCCTGCTATCAGAGATCTTCTGTCTGCGCCCAGGGCCTCCCGCAGCAGGGAACTGGGGCTGGAAAGCAGGCTCGGGTGGAGATTGTGTTAGTATGTACAGAAACACAGGTGGAATCAATGGCGTCCTGGGTATGCAGTTTTTTTAGCAAGATGAAGACAGGGAGGGGCAAGCCTGCCACTGGCTACAAGGAGGGATTGACTGCCAAGTGACCCAGCCCCGCGGGTGTGTCTCAGCCCATCTCGCCTCCGCTGTCCTGGAGCTGTGCTTGTGAGTACTAGCTTTCCACCAAGCCACCGCAGCGCCCTCATGCAGAACCTCCCGAGATCTCCAGTCAAGAGGGCGTGGGCCCCCCAGCCATTCCCTGCCCAGCTGGTCTTTAGCCTTAGGGGCTTGTTAGTGTTAATATTTTATAGGTGGGTGAGTGGGCGTCCCCTGTGGTTGTGACCCACTGAACGCTCCGTGTGCCTCCACCCTCACCGTGCTGGTGTAAGGCCTTGTGATGGGAAATGTGATGGGAAGAGCTGGTCCGAAGTTACTGATGTTGCCAAGCAAAGGGGTGGGGGGAATTATGACGTGCAGCAGATGTTGTTCTTATGCATCTGGGCTCTATAGAGAACTTGCGTCATTTTAAGTCCTTTTTCTTTTTTAGAGTTGTTGGAAGCAAAAATTCAAAATCTTCTGCGCTAGGGGTGTGGGGCAGTGCTTTGAGTGCCCAAGGGGGCGGTTCGCCTGCTGAAGACGTGTTTCGAGTTTATTATTCACAAGACCCTTCACTCATCTCAACTGAATTTCCCTTTCTGCAATGCAGGGGTCTTTGAATTCTGCGTCCTCTCGACTCCAAAACGTTAGGGAACTTTCTAGGTGTCAATGGACAAAACTGCATGGATTTAATGACTGTGGGAAGGAGGGGCAGACACAGCACTTAACATTGGGGAAGAACGGGAGAAGATGTGGGGAGGGAGACACACAGAAACCCTGATGGGGGTGGGGGTGATTGGGGGAACCAAGTATGGAAAAGGGGGTGCACAGAGCTCTTAGCGCTGACAGTCTAAGGCAAGTGACAAGAGAGTTGGGTACAGATAGACATGAAGGGGTGCCCAAGGGAATGAGAAACCGCTGCTCATTGTGCTAGACAGGGGGTTTCAGCACTCCAGCCACCTAATCCATCAACGCCCGAGCATCTGTCTGCCTCTGCCATACTGTCTTCCCTTCAAGCACTGGCTGCCTCTTGGCACTGGTTGCACGGGCACTAGGAAAATGCATCACATGGGAAAACCTGTCAGCTCATGTAGAGGGGGGGCAAGTTATTTAAAAAGGTCACTTGGCAAGGGTGACTGTGTGGTCAGTCCTAACCAGCTAACACATCTTGGTACGGGACAGTCATGTTTAACATCATGTTAATTCAAGCATGTCAGCGAGTGTGTTTTCTAGCATAAATCATTTTCTCAGTGTGGACACAGCCTCTGACACGCTGCCCTGCAGTGGCTCTGAAGTGTGAGTGCCAACCTCAGGGCAGAGTGTCGGAACCAGGGTGCCAGTCCCACACTGTCTATGAACTCTTCAATGAGATTTCACCAATCAGTGCCCAGGTGTAAACTCCTCCAACTCTGTAACAGCCTCAGGATGGAGTCACAGAGGGTCCCTTGGGTACCAGTCTGTCTCACCACCGAGGTGAGCCTGCCTTTGTGACAGATGGTCCCTTACACCGAGATTCACAGGCTACTCTCATCCCAAAGGACCAGTCATTTGCCCAGGTCAGTTGCACCTTAGATCTGAACCCAAAGATGCCACTTGTAGCCCATCCTATAGAAAATGAAATACAGATTTATTGAAAAGGAAACGAGAAATATCTGCAGGGTCAAAGCAGGTAAACATCCATACACACAGATGAGTTCAAGTCTTAAGACTCAAAAAGTAATAGATGCTTCTCCGAGAAGCAGGCTTTATCCATCCTTTAAAGCTAACCTAGGCTAAGCACTGGGGATCTCTTGCGTATGTCTGGTAACCCTGGGGCGTCCAACCAGCATAGAGACTTCTCCTCATTAGGCACTTTTATACCCTTCCCTCCTCCTGCTTTGAGCTGCAGACTCAGCTGATGGGAGGAATTGTCTTGCAAGAGTCTCTGTGGTGGGTGGGAGGAGAGTAAACTACATAGTCTGTTAAATTCCAAAGGGGTAGCCGTGTTAGTCTATTGTAGAAAGACAAAAGAGTCTTGTGGCACTTTTAAAGACTAACAGATTTATTAATCGCATGAGCTTTCGTGGGAGAAAATCCCACTTCGTCAGACGCCGAAGTGGGATTTTCTCCCACGAAAGCTCATGCGAT
>ML688485.1:959687-1054731 GCA_007922175.1 Pelusios castaneus
GGGGGGCATTGGAGTGTACAGGTGGGAATGTGGGACAGACAAGGTGAGAGAAAACCTGGCAGGGAATAACTGAAAGTGGCTGGGGGCAGCATCATTTTCTCTTCCACCCACCCCAGCCTGCACCACAGTCACTCCCTCCCCACGGGAGTCTGTCTGAGGGAGCAGCGAAAGGCAGGGCAGATGCAGTGGCCCCCCAGGTGTAGGAGGGGCCTGGACGGGTCCATGGATGACACCAGACAGCCCACAGGGATTGCAGCGGTGAGCTAACAGTTTGCTGTGCCCCAGGTGAACTTGTTGTCTCCGGTGGTGGACACCAGCTGCTGGAACAAGCCCACCCTGGTCACCACAGCCTCCTACAAGGTGGATCTGTTTGATGGGCGCCTGGCAGGAGTCCTGCTCACCTCTATTTTCGTGACAGCCCTGGGCGATGTGACAGTGGCCCACCTGGGCACAGTGGAGGGGCGCATCCTGCAGGTAGGCTCCGCGTCACCTGGCTTTGGGATGGTGCCCCAATTCCATTCCTTGGGGGGAGGGGGGGGAGCTGCAATGCCAGCCCCTCTAGCAGGGGGCACCATGCCCTTGGGGTTCACTGATGGTTTCCCAAATCCACGAAGTGCGTCCACCCCACAGAATTGACGAGGCCAGGCGAAATGGGGCAAATTGCGCCCTGGCATGGAGCTCTGTGGCCAGCTGCTGGCGATGACACCACAGGGTGGCCTGTCCTGGTGCAGGACTCGGCCACTACCACAGGCTCTCCCCCTCACTGTACCACTGGCCAGGCCTGGAAAGGTCGGATGCTGCATTCCAGCTGTGTGCATGGGAAGATGCTGATTGGGGCTGGGCTGCAGTGGGGAGACATGGAGATGCCTTAAAATGCCCAGGTCTTCTCTGCGCCACCCAGTGAACCAGAATTCTCCTCCCACCAGGGACCTGGGCCGTGTTCTCCCAGCTTTCCCTGGTGCTCACTTATGCTCCAAACACATCTATTGCCCCCTCCAGGTGGTGCTTCAGAGATCTACCTCCTATACGGTCACCTTGGCCAATTTCTCCCTGGGTGAGGAGCTGCCAGTGCTGCGGGAGGTCGGCCGGCTGGGGAACTCACTGCTCTTTGTCTCTGGAAACAAGGTGAGACACAGTAGCTTTTGCCCCAGCCGTGTCTTTAGTCATTAGCTCTTACCTTCTTTGTCTCTGCCCTAGAGGCTGTCTGCTGGGAGGAAGATCCTGCGTGCCCCGAGCAGGTGCAGTCTCTCCTGATTACTGAATCCCAGCTGCAAAGCCAGTGTAGTGGGAAGGAGTGAATCCTGCCACTTCCCTTGCTTGTGGTCCTTGGCCAGCCTGTGCCTGGCTACCCACCCCAGAACATGGATCAGATGCCAACACCAATTGCCATGGGGTGCAGGCAGGCTGTCTTGGCATGGCCTAGGAAGGAGATGTCTGGTGGGGGCTGTGGTTCTTCACAGCCCTTGCCCAACTCCCATAGTCATTCCCAGAGTCCCTCCATGCAGGGTTATGTCAGCCTTAGGAAGGCAATGTCCTGCCCTCCCAGCGCTGTGGGGTGCTGGGTGGACATCTGCCCCCGAGATATATGCCAGCCCCTTGGCCATGCACACTGACGTTCTCCCTCTTCCCTGAAGGTGTCTCAAGTCGACGTCACCGGCCCCGGCTGCCGCCACTTCCTGACGTGCCAGCGCTGTCTGCGGGCCAAGCGCTTGATGCGATGTGGCTGGTGCGGGAGTATGTGCATGCGACAGGAAGACTGCACAGCAGCGTGGACCCAGGACAGCTGCCCCCCTGTCCTCACTGATGTAGGACTCCAAACCACCCCAGCGCCATCCCTCTCGCCCTGGCCGCCAGGCACTCATCCGTGGCCACGCTCTGGACCTGAAACTCACCCGTTGCTGCCCCTGTTCTGAATGAAGTAGTGCCCTTGGCTGCTGCCCTGACCTAGCCCCCCTCCACGCTCACCCCCAGCGCCCTTTCCTAGCTCTCGAGCAGCCTGGGCATTTCCAGCTTCCTGAGGTGTGGGGGACGTCCTACTGAATGGGCCGGGCAGGGGATGTGCTGATCTGAGTTGGGAATGGCTTTCTGCCAGCTCCATCCAGCCTGGCCTCAATGGGGACCAGCGCTGAATTTCCTCCTGGGCTCCCTAGATCAGGCAGTGCATCAGAGACGTTTCTCATGTGCCTTCTCCTTCATGTGTACGGTGACAGTTCCAAACCTGTCACCATCTCTTTGTTGGAGAGTTTGGCCAGGTCCTGTCTATAAAGACCCACATCAGAATTGTTTTCCCTGTAGCTGTAACCTTGCTAGTTCAGCCTCAGCCCTGCCAAGGCCTGGCTCCCCATCAAGGGCTGGTTGAGCCAACAGCTCCTTATTGCCGCAGCCACTGAGGGCGCTGCCCTGGGCCCTCCGTTGAGCTAGGTGCAGTAGGAACAACACAGCTGGTCCCCATGCCAGAGGGCACTTGGCCTTCTTAGTAATCTTCAATTGTCATGAAGCAGATTGATTGCTGGAGGGCCAAAGGGCCAGCCCAGTTTGCCACCCCCTTGGCCTAGGTGCTGTATGAAGCTGGCATGACAGACAGTCTGGTAGAGCAGATGGATGCATGGTGAAGGAAAGGTGCAGAGCAACCCAGTGGCTGGCAGCAAGCGGCTTAAAAATATCTAGTTCCCAGTACTGCTGTTCCCTGAGGGTGCTACCTACCACATGGGGGGTGCCCTGCCTGTGATGGGCTAGGCTGGGGGGGGGACCGAGTCCTGTGTTGACAGTGGGGATCAGGTGCCGGAGGAGGGAGTGAGGGGAGGCGATCTGGGATGGCATTGGGGCTGGGGATGTGACTTTGCCTCTCTTTCCTCCTTCCCCAGTTCCACCCCCGAAGTGCCCCATTGCGTGGCCGCACCCGGCTGACACTCTGTGGGATGGGTTTCCAGTCGCGCCCGCGCTTTACTGTCAGCTCCCCTGTGGCCAGCAGCACCTATCAGGTGATGGTGGGGCAGAGGAACTGCACCGTGCTGCCTGAGGAGAGCCTGGACATGAGGTAGTGGGGGGTCTCCTGGGCTGTTGTCTGGGCTGTCATCACCTGAGGGGTGGGTCTCTGGCTGACCTCTTGGGGAATTTCCTTCCTGGCCAGTGGCAGCTCAGAACTCAGGGGATGTGGGACAGGCACCCTTCCTCATCCAGGTTGGGGGGTGCAGCAGACAGGCAGAGCAGGGTGGCTCTTGGGTTCTTCAGCCCCCACACCCATGGCTTTCCCAGCTCCCTGAGTGGGCCTGTGTTTTGCATTGTGACCCCAGACCCATGCTTTATGTCCACAGCATTGCCCCAGCAGGGTCCCTGTTCTCACACTGCATGTCAACCACTTGCACCCTGCCATCATGGCCCCCCCACCCGGTGCCAGGAGCAGGTGGCTTTCCTGAGCAGAAACAGGCCACCAGTCCAGAAGTAACCAGATTCTTTGCTCCTTTAAAGAGCCCAAAGCAGGCCAGGTGATCCCTTTAACTGGGGCTAGCGACCCGATGCAGGCTGGGTTAGAGTCAAAGCAAGCCACGTTTAGTAACAGAGAGAGTCTTGGAGTGAGTTCACATCAACACAAGATACAAATAAAATACACTCAGTGAGCCACAGCAACCGTGGGCCTAGGTAGATTTCTTACCAATCTCTTTCTTCCCAGCCCTAGCTGATTGGCCCTCCATCAGACTCCTCCACAGCAATGGTCTGAGGCGCCAGTTGCCCACGTCTTCCTAGTTGAAAGCCCTTTGCCAATGCAGCTTTCTCACTTACATACAGGGGCATCAACCCCCTTGGCTGGCAGCCCCGTCTCTCTCAGTTTGGAAGAGCGCGCTGACCACTGGATCTGTGCAGTGAGATGACTCCTTGTGGCTCCCAGCCTCCCAAATGTAGGCTCATCCACACTTAAAACACAGTAGATGCCATGTACTCTGCCAAGAGAGGTTTCTTGTTGGCGTGGGTGATCTACCACCCCGAGAGGCAGCAGCTAGGTAGATGGAAGAATTCTTCCCTGGACCTAGCTGTCTGCACGGCGACTTAGGTTTTAACCCCACTCTTGTGCACTCCCTGCGTGACGTAGTTAATTCTTCTAGTGTAGACCAGGCCTCGCTCTTGTCTCCTGCCATTCCTCCCTGCCTGAGTACTTCCACCCCCCTCTGATTCGGGCGTCGACAGGGCTTCTTTTGTTTCTGCTTGTAACCAGGACCTCCTGGGACAACCACCTGAATATGCAGAAATCGGGGCAAGCTGCAAAAATGAGAGCTAAATTTTCCAAACACTGACGGGTGGCACTTAAACCAGACTCCTAATCAGACACACACCAGGCTTCTGATTCCCCCCACTGGTTATCACGAGGAGTAACAAAATAGAAACAGCTGCCTTTATTGCACTCCAGCTCCTCTAGCTCCACCTAGCTGCATGGTCCCTTAAAGAGATAGGCTCTCCTGACCCCAAAGAGCCAGCCACACTACACAGAACAATGTAGGTTTGGATCTTACCCAAAATACCACACTGTCGGCCAATCCTTTAGTAACTAAAACTAAAGGTTTAATATGCAAAGAAAGAAACAAAATATGAGAAATGTTAAAGGGTCAAAGTGAATCACATACATACAAATGATTTAGAGTCCATGGAAAGCAAGTCCTTGGAAGAATTTGGAGTTTGCAGATTTGTCTAGTAACTAGTTCCTCTAGTAGACACCCAGCATTTAGGTAGTCCTCCGTCCTTTGTCCAGTCACAGAGGAATAGATCCAGTGGTGGGTGTTGGTTGAGGACTGAAGACGAAAGGGGGTTGGGACTGCTGCCTTGCTGTGTGGAGTTTTGCAAATCAAAATGGAGTTGAGTCACTGAGCAGCTTTCTCCTCAGGCCCATTGTGCCTGTGGTTCCCTTAATGGGCCATTAAGGAGGCAATGACTAGACATGCAGTCTGGGGAGTATCCCAGAATCAAATACATTGAAACACAGATATAACAAACATATTCCTAACTTTTCCTACAGATAGGAAAACTACACCTAACCAATATAATCATTCCTAGCACATTACAACCGTTCTATTGGAACCAAACATGGCATAGCTCCTATGGATTATTGCAATTATGAAATATTAGTATGAAAAAGTATCATAAATGGTCCCCTAAATCTGGAAAGCATCACACTGGTCACTCTTTGCTTAATGTCACTGCAGACAGGTGTGTAGCTGTCTTCCCATATGTCTGGGTCTCTGGGAGAAACCCAGTGTGTCACAGCCCTTGACCTGCCTGTTGGTTGCAGACTCTAAGGGTGCGTCTACACTTACAAATTAAGTCGGCTTAAGACAGCTTAAATCGATTTACTTTAATCTGCGTCTACACTACAATTTCCTTAAATCGATTTAAGCTGCTGCTTAAGTCGACTTAAGGAAATTTAAAGTTGACTTTATTAAACCTGGTTTAAAGTCAACTTTACTGGCTAAGTCGACTTTATTAAGTCGATTTAGCCAGTGTGGACGCAGATTAGCCCTAAATCAACGTTGTCAATTTAAAGGGCTCCAGGGCTCCTCCACTGCCCTCCCTGCCAGGGGGGCTGGCACAGGCAGAGCCCGGGGTCCCCCCCCCCCCCCCAGGGCAGGACAGAGCCCTGTCCACCCCGCTTCTGTGCCCTGCCACTGTCCCTGTCCTGCTTAGCCCCCATTGTACCAGGGTACAATGGGGCAAATGCTGAGCCCCCTGGCACTTTGGAAGGGGTGTCCCCCCTGCCACTATGGACCAGTCCCAGGTCCACCTAGCCCCTAGAAGTTGACTTAGGCGTCCAGTGTGGATGCTCTAAGTCAATTTGGCAAGGTCCCCTTGAAGTCAACTTAATTTTATAGTGTAGACATGCTAAGTCAACATAGCAAAGTCGACTTATTTGGCCACATGTAGACATAGCCTAAAGCATAGCCTAATCCCCCTGTAGGATTGATCTGGAAATTTGAAAGTAATATTCACCACTGGTGTGTCAGCTTTCAGAGACCTGACTCACTCAATGCACTTTTTTGCTGCAGTGGTATTGTGCCCAATCAACTGATTCAATTGCTTATTACATGAGGCTTGGTTTATCTTTGGAGTAAATCTGCCAGCGTTTTCTTGGCTTGATGCTCAGTTGGCCAGCCACGCAGATACCCAGGCCATTGCCTAGGCCAGAGCAGGCACATGCACTGCTTGCCAAATCCAACTGAAGACTACAGCCGGCCCATGTCCAGAGTCCTTTGTGCACAGCCTGTGTGCCCCCCATGTGAGGGTATGAATGATCAGCTTTCCCAAGAGGCCTTTCCAGCACGGAGCTCAGGGGTGGTGTGTTAGATGCAGCAAGCATGTCAGGCCTGATGAAGGGAACCGCTAATGGATATTTGTGTCATGGGTGCTCAGCCATTGATGGGGCCACTGAGCCCAGGCCTGTTTCCCCATGTGGTTTGAGGGCTTCTCCCAATGATCTCTGGAGACTGCTGAGTCAGGGTCTGTGTTGAAGGCGGGGGGCAGAGGATGTGCCCCGTGGCCTGGGATCTCTGGATGGAGGGATAAGGGGATTATGAGTGTGGAAACGTTGAGGACTGCTCTGAGGCTGTGGAGGACTCTGCCCCCCACCTCCATGGTGCACATGGTTTAAATTGGCACTCCCCCAGCCCCTTCTCATGGGTGGGGCAATGTGTGGGTGGGGTGGGGGTGGCAGTGGCGCAGGCTATGGTGGGAAGGGAAACTGAAGGAAATATTTGCTCTTATTAAAATCGCCCTGGGCTCTGTGTGGCCCGCCTTATGTGGGCAGGAGTCGGCCACCCATCCCTTTGCCGTCAGCCCTGGCGTGCATTAGCTGCACATCCCTGGGATGTGAACCTGTTGCTCAGAGGGGCTCAGTGATTGCCAGAAGGCTTTTGGCAGCAGGGTGCAAGGCGTGGCGTTGCAGAGCTGCCCATATCTGTGCAGCGCAACACAGAGTCCCGTGAGCAAGACTCGGGGCGTCTTTTGGCTCCATGTGTCCAGTTGGTTTCCCTCTCAGTGCCACGGTTCCCTGGCTGGGGACTCTGCCCCATGCGGAAGCTCTGGGCATGGTGAAGGGGGCTCTGGGTGCTGCAGGAGATGGAGAGGCACCTGGTCCCACCCGGCCTATTCACTGAGCACTTTTTCCCATGTCCTGTAGGTTCCCTGTGGGGCCCCCCACCAAGGACTTTGTGGACATGCTGGTGTGCAAACTGGAACCCGGGGGCACCCAGGAGGCAGTGGGGCTCGTTGCTGTCAAACTCACCATCATGGAGCGCACAAGGGACCCACCCTTCCATGTCCATGGCTCCTCATCCCTCGGTGGCTTTGTCTTTGTTGTGCGTCCACTCCCTGCCCTCCTTCCTGCTTCGCCAGTGGGGCCTATCTGGGAGCGCCCCACTGCCCAGCCTCCTGGAGCAGGGTTGGCAGAGTGCTCCCCCAGCTCCCAAGTGAGCGGCACATTCCCACCCTCTGTCGGGCCCAGCCCCTCAGTCTGAAAGCCAGGCCCACTGCCCAGCTGGGAGTCCCCAGTGCACACAATGCACCCTTGGGCATGGGGGACATAGGTGATGCCAGCGTCCCATTGCTACCCCTCCCTTGGTGGAGGCTGGGCTGAGCTCATGGTCAGCTCCCTCCCTCCCTGAGCTCCTGGCTGGCAGCCACTGGGCAGCCCTGGCACTACAGTGGGGGCAGCCCCACCCTGGCCACCCAGCCTGTGCCACAGAAGCAGGGCCCTCCTAGGGGGCTAACCCCCTCCCCAGGCTATGCTCTTTGGTCAGTGGCGGGGGAGGGGTATGTTCTGGAGATGTTCCTCACCTGGTAAACACCCATTCACAGGTGCCCAGCATCACCGCCATCCACCCAGCATATGGCCCGCTGGCTGGTGGGACCCAGCTCTCCATCAAAGGCCGAAACCTGACTGTAGGGAGCAGCCAGAAGGTGATGGTCGGTGAGGTAGAGTGCCCTGTGGTGGGGCAGCAGAGGTACAGTGGTGACTGGGCACGGGTCAGCAGCTCGATTCTGTGCCAGCCGGGAGCGGAAGCCCCTTTGTGTCCCACCGCCACATGGTGGTCCAGCTGGGAAGCTTTAGATTGGAGTGGATGAGTGTCTGCCTGGCCCAAATTGCCCTCTCAGCTGGTGCCATCCCAGTCAGCATGGAGCCAAGGGCAGAGGAGGCCTGTGGTGGGCCCTCTCCAGGCCAGGTGATGGGCCGTGCTGGGAGCTGGCCTGTGGGACTGGTGGCCATGACCCCCCCATGTGCCATTCCCTGCAGCAGGTGCTACTGGG
The DNA here is from genome assembly GCA_007922175.1 of Pelusios castaneus. Classification (NCBI taxonomy): domain Eukaryota; kingdom Metazoa; phylum Chordata; order Testudines; family Pelomedusidae; genus Pelusios; species Pelusios castaneus. The sequence goes on from ML688485.1 coordinate 967,974, forward strand.
TGCCAGGCTGTGATGGCTCCTCCCACTGCCCAAATGGTTCCCTGGCAGGCACTGGGCACAGGTGGGCTGGGTCTGCACTGTCTGGCAGTGCCAGCTCTGAGGTCCCATTTACACAGAATTCTCGCCGCTCCCACCCTGCCGTTTGCCCTCGCCCAGTAGATGTGCCTGTGTGAGGAGACCTTCCCCCCCCCAGTGGGTGGGAGGCCATGCCTGCTCTGAGCAAGGTGAGTATGGCATGGGGCCTCTGCCCTGGCCCACGTGGCACCTTTGGCTGCTGTCTGGTCTCCACAGCGCCCTGCAGCAGGCTATGGAGTCCACATCTCCCTGCAGAACCCAGGGCCACTCTGGGGGCAGACTGCCAGGGCTGGCTGTGGCATGTATAATGCCAGGCGTGCTCCCTGCTGGCGTAGGGCTGTTGGTGGTGCTGGGCTCCTGGGTGTGGTCAGGACAGATCTCTGGCAGCTTGAAGTCCTGCACAACATCTGTATCATTCAAAGTTGTGCAACCGTCTTTCTTCAGCCTCGGCGATGGGGTCATTCGCTGCACCAGCCCTGCTGGCAGAAACCTGAGCACCGCTCCGGTGACTTTGTGGATAGACGAAGAGCGGTTCCCTGCCTCAGAGGCCTTCCAGTACCGCCCGGATCCTGTCCTCTGCAACATCTCCCCCAGCTGTGCCTACGAGTGAGTGCACAGGGCATGTCCCACAACCCCACAGGTCACAGCTTCCCCTCCACCCCCCAGGTTACTGCATTCCCACTCCAACCCCTTTGGATCACAGCCCACTCCCAGATCACATTCCCCCCTCTAGCCCTTCAGGTCGCAACTTCTCCCCCAGTTCCCTAGGTCACATTCTCCTCTCCAGCCCCCCAGGTCACATTCCTCCCCTCTAGCCCTCCAGGTCACAACTCCCCCCCACTCCCCTAGGTCACATTCCCCCTTCTAGCACCCCAGGTCACAGCTCCCATTCAGCCAGCAGGTCACATTCCCCCCTCCAGCACCCCAGGTCACAGCCCTTGTTCAGCCCCCCAGGTCACAACTTCCCCCTCTAGTACCCGAGGTCACAGCCCTCCCTCCAGGTCACAGCAGCCCCCCAGGTCACATCCCTCCTCCGGCCCCCAGATCACAGCCCCCTCTTTAGGTCATGGGCCCCCCAGATCCCAGCCCCTGAAGTCACAGACCCACCCCCTCCAGGTCACAGCCCTCACTCTAGCTCACAGCCCCCCCCAGCTTGCATGGCCTCCTTCCTGCACAGGAGAATGAAGCACCCACTGCTGTGTGCCCATCAGCCCGGCCCATTTCTGCAGGCTGGAGCCGCCTCCTGAGAACCAAGGCTTCCCCCATCCTGACTGGGAATGAGGGCATCTTGCAATTCCACAGGCAGCCCCAGCCTCCTGCAAGCCTATCGTAGCATGAGGGGATGGGAACGGGGGCAGAACTCTCTTTGTGGGCGCCGGGGTCCCAGGCAGCCTGTCTTTCCAGCCCTCATGGTTTCCCAGCCAGGACTCCCCTGGACCTGGGGTCCCAGGCACCGTGTGGCATTGACCTGTGTCCTTCCACAGGGATTCAGCCCTCACCATCCACGGCACCAACCTGGACTCCGTGTATGACACCCGAATCCTGTTTGAAGACGCCAGCATAAAGACGGATGCTAGGGTGAGCGCGAGATGGGGCATTGCGGGCCAGGGCCAGGGAGCCACAGAGTCTGAAATGCTGCTCTGGCCCAATGCTGGCAGGGGCTCTGCGAGGTTCTACCCATCTTCGCCCCGCTCTGCTGGTGCCCCTCACTCCTGCCCCACAGCCCTGCCAGGTCATCCCTGAGCACTACTCAGTGCCTACCCACAGCTCCCTGCTGTGCCAATCTGAGGCCGGGGACCTGGGCTGTGCCAGTTACAGGGGGTGGTGTGTTGACCAGAAGGCAACTGAGGGCTCACACACTCGTGTCACGGGTCACACTGGTCTGGTTGTCCAAAGCGGGCCCATTAACTCAGTGCCATAGCCCCAGGCTGTCTGCAGGCCTGGTGTGGGTAGGACAGACACCTTGGTGGGCCGTTCCAGGCCACGTCGAGGAAGTGCTGGGTCCCCTCCCCACTGGGCTCTCCGCTCCCAGGCACATGCCTTCCACCACCCCTGTCCCCACAGATGTGCATGGAGCCACACTCCGCTGAGCGGCTGGTGTGCCAGAGCCCTTCATACCCTTTCGCCAGCAAGGTGGAGAGTGCCCAGGGCAACCTGACGGTGCTGCTGGATGGCTCCCTCGGGCACTGGGCCTTCCGCCTTCGCTTCTACCCCAAGCCCCAGATCCTGTCCTTTGAGACCCCTGACCGCATCTACCGCCTGCCACGTGGCGAGGACAAGATCAAGATCAATGTAGGCAGCAGTGGCGGGGGGGAGATGGGGGCTGCTGTGGAGGCTGGGGAGGTCAGAGGAGTGGGTGGGGTCAGCCTGGGGCTGTGCTGTGGGATGTAGGGGGTGTGCCAGAGAGAACTGTGGGGAAGGGTGCAGCCCAGAGCCAGAGAGAGGTGAGGATGTGGGGCAGGGAATGAGGGCTGGTGGGGGAGGGCCTGGGGTGAGGGGGGCCTTGGCTATGGGCGAGGGCTGGCAAGGTAGGGCTGGGTAGCCAGAGATGGGTTGGGAAGCCCTGGGGGAGGCTGGGCAGCTTGGGTGGGTTGTGGGGAGGTCTGTGTGGGCCCCCCATGATGGAGGCTGTGTGCACAGCAAATCGGGCTGGACGCACTGGTGGGCTGCATGAACATCACCATGACCGTGGCGGGCCAGGACTGCCACCCGACTGTGCTGAAGAACGAGGTGTCCTGCTGGATCCCCAGGAACCTGAGTCTTCCCCGGGACGGAGCCCCTGTGCAGGTAGTGCCGGAAGCAGGACCAGCTCCTGCCTTGCTCCCAGACACCTACCCGCTGCCACTTCTCCGGGATGGTTCTGAGGCCAGGGGACTGCCATTTGCCCTCAAGACTCTCACCTGCAGCCTGCTCCCCACCCTTCCCCTTTGGACAGTGCCCAGGGCAGAGAGCGCAGCTGCTGTCTGTTCAGGGCTGCTGCCTGGGGAGGGCTTTTCTGGCCTCCAGAGGGCGCCAGGCCTGTGGAGAGTGGCTGCCCTGCTGTCAACCAGCTGTGGGCTTCGCTCCCGGCTCTGTGCCTAGGTGCAAGGGCGGCTCAGTGAGCCCCACCAGAGCTGTGAATTCTGCTGGCTGAGCCAACTTGCTTCACACAATGAGTGAGTGCCAGGCTCCACAGCACTGAGCCTGGGCCCTGTAGTGGGGGAGGGGGTAGCCCCAGGGACAGCCCCCAGGGATGGGCAATGTGTACTGGTCTGACTGGCGACAGTGCCCACCCTACCAAGCCTGCTGGGCTTGGGTTTGGCCAGGTGTGCTGCCTGCTACAGGTTCTACAGCTTGTGCGCTTGCCCTCTGTTGCCCAACCAGCCCTGGGCACTATGTCCCTCAGTGCCCAGGAGAAGCCCCCTTCATACCCACACTGGTGGGAGGTCCCGGCCCCTGGGCAATGCCAGCCACAGGAGCACAGCGTGATAATATGTCAGTGAGGCAGTGTGCCCTGGTGCATGGAGCACCGTACTGGGACTTAGGAGACCTGGGCACATTACAACTGTGCCCTGTGCCTCAGTTTCCCTCTCTGAAAAACAGGCTAATGGTACTGAACTTGGCTTAGTATGCTGAGCTCACTGTGGGGGAGTCCTCCCAATCCTGCAGAGGAGGCTGGGGGCCAGTTCTCTGCCTGCTGGCTGCCCTGGCACTGACTGTCTACCCTGCCTTTCCCCAGATTTGTGTGAATGGTGCATGTCAGGATCTGGGCTGGGTGATGGTGTCTCTGGACCTCCTGACGGCCATCATCCTGGGCACCATCGCCACCTTCGTGTTGGGCTGCTTCCTGGCGTTCCTGTTTCTGAAATGCCACTGCAGGAGGAAAATGGGTAATTCCCCTTCTCCCATGGGGTGCCATTCCCACATGCACTGACCACTGGGTCACGCTCCCTCTGTTCCTCTTCTGGGCCCTGGCTGGCTGTCCTACTTCTGCCTCCTGTGGGTGAATGGGCCTGTGCCCTTATACCAGGGGGTAGTGCCGTCTGTCTTTACAGGCACTGCACCCATCACCGGGCTATCTGGACACCAAGAATCTGCCCTCCTTCTTGTTACCAATGCAGTGCTGGTCCTTCCAGGTGCCGATGCTGAGTTGGGCCGGGCCTCCTGCCCAACTCAGCATGGCAGGGTGTCCAAGTGATGCCCGTAGCTGGTGGTTGGTGCCCAGGCCAGCACTGGCAGCTGGGACTGTGAACCGCCTCTTCTTCTGCATCTGTAGGCACCGAGAATTTGGAGATGCGGGTGAATCCCAATGGGAACGCCACCACCGTCGCCCTGCTGCCCTCCTCCATGGACTACCGGGAAGTTCTGGGTAAGGGACTGGCAGGCCAGGGATACCGCCCACTCTGCTTGCAGGAGATCTCCTCTCTGGCCGGAAAGCCACCCCAGCTTGGTACAGCCATGCCTGTGTCCAAGCTGCCCCGGCCTATCTGTCAGGACACAGATCTTGGCCAGGGCCAGATTAACGCCCTTGTGGGCCCAGGGCTATACGATTTAGTGAGGCCCCTGGCTGGCCACTGTCCAGCCTGGGGGCAGGAGAGTGGGGTCTCTGGCACCCAGGCTCCATACTGACATTGGCGCCACCCCCTCCCCACTGGCGGCAGCACACCATGGGGGAGGGGTGTGGGCCCACATCCCACTCTCCCCCGCCAGCAGCAGCAGTGTCCCATGGGATTGGGGAGAGTCTGTGGGCCCATGTCCAGCTCTCTCCCTGCTGTGGGGATAGTGAGGCAGCCAGGACAGGCTCTTTGCCTCCCTACACCCAGGTCAGGGTCGGAGGACGCTCTGGCTGCCTGTGAGCTGGGATACCGTGGGCAGTGTGGATCCTGCTCTCACAGTCTCCCTCCAGCTTCCCCTTCCCACATCCCCCCTTCCTCCACAGTTTCCCCTCACTCACGTCTACTCTGCTCCAGCCTTCTTCCCCCAGCCCTTAGCCTCCCTGTCCCCCGATTCCCCTGCACTGCCTCATCTCCCCTCCAGTCATCCTCTGCCCCACTCCCGTCCCGTCCTGTCCTGCCTTCATTCCTCTTCACCTCCTCTGGCCCCTCACATCCCTGTTCCCCTTCTGGCCCAGTCCATCCCCCACCCCTCTCCAGCCCCCCTTGCAGCTCTGGCTCCCAGAAGTCGAGCCCCAGGCAGGCTGAGGAGGTGGGGACAGCTCCTGTCGGCTGGCCCTTACTGGCCATGGGACCCCCCACCCACAAGTTCCCAGCGCTGCAGGGTGGGCTGGCTGCCTGGGCTGGCTGGCATCATTGGGGGATCCTGGTGGTGTTCCTTGGGGGGGAACAGACGGGGGGAGCAGACAGGATTTGCTAGGGGGTCTCTTTGACGTGCCTCTCTCTGCCCTGGTTCCTGGCGGCGCTGCTCCCAGCAACGGCTCCCAGCCGGGGCTTTGCCAGCAGGCACGGCCAAGATGCCTCCCACACGGGCAGCAGTAGCAGCTCTGCCATGGTGCCACTCATGAGGAGTCTGTCCTGCTGCATGGAAAACCTCCAGCCCGAGCTGTTGGAGTTGGTGAAGGATGTCCTCATCCCGGAGGAGCGGCTGCTGATGCACCGGGACCGGGTCATTGGCAAAGGTGAGCACTGAACTGCAGTGGGGCCCACCTGGTATCCGCAGACTGTCAAGGGGGTATGAGCTGCAGAGGGGCCCGCCTGGCATATGGAGACTGGCAGAACAGCCCTGTGGGGGAGACCCCACAGCAGGGCAGGGTCCTGGGGCTGTGCCAAGAGCCAAACCTGGCCCTTTGGCAGGACCCAGTGCTCATCCAAGCCTGCAGTGCCAACCTGGCCCCATCCCCTGGCTGTATCCAGGGCCTGTGAGAGTCCAGCAGTGCCAACCTGGCCATAGCCCCCCTCCCCCGCCCTCTGTCTGCTGCCTGTCAGAGCCCTGCCACATTGATACATCCCCTTCCCCTCTGCCATCTTCTAGCCAATCACCTTGGGCTCTGGGTCGATGCCCAGCCTGTGGCAGGCTGGTGGGGCAACTGGAGCCAATGGGTGCTGTGAGCATCCCTCCCAATGTGGCGACTTTCCAAGGTGCCTGTATTTGTCCCACGCAGGCCATTTCGGGAGCGTGTACCATGGCACGTACAGAGACCTGTCCGAGAGGGAGATCCACTGTGCTGTCAAATCCCTGAACAGTGAGTGTCCCTCCCTCTGCCCCCTGGCCCGGAAGCTTCTGCAGAAGCTGCCAAGGGGTCCGGAAAAACTGCATGTCCCCTGGGGTCCTTCCTGCCTGCTTCCTGTGCCCACACTTTTGCTCATTCCAGGGCGGGCTCAGTGGTGAATGGAGTGGGCACCCCCTCCTATCTGGGTTGTGCCCATCTGCCTGGGCATCTTCAGGCCTTCTTCTTCATGTGCTCATGCCGATTCCAATTCAGGTGTATGCGTGCCATATGCACAATCGTTGGAGACTTTCCCCAGTGGTACCCATTGGGTCAGAGCAGGCACCCCCTGGAGTGGCGCCTCCATGGTGCTGCATAAGTACCTCTGCCGACCTGGCAACCCTCCAGTTCCTTCTTACTGCCAGTGACGGTCGCTGGAGCTTCTCTGCTTGCCTCTACTTAGATAGCAACTCCTCAGCGGATGATAGTTTCCAGTTAGTTTAGTGAATTAATTAGATTTCATAAGGAATAGAGCCTCGTGCTAACCCCGGACCCTCCAGGGTATGTTGGGGACCCAAGGTTGCAAGCTCTGCGGGTCCTGCCAGAAGCCCATGCCGAGGGGTTACCCGCATGACTTCTGCCTCAAATGCCTGGGAGAGGCGCATCAGACGGACCGGTGCAAAGTTTGCAAAGGCTTCAAGCCCAGGAGCAGAAAGGAAGGAAGCACACGCTTGAAGCAGATATTGATGGAGGCAGCTTTGGGCCCACTGTTGGTGACTCGACACTGGGAGCGTCGGTACGGAGCGCCCCAGCATCGACAAGGGAGCCGGCACCGAGAACCCCGGTGCCGAGCGGCCATCGACCCTCTCCGACAAAGAAGCCAGCCCAGCACCGATCTCACTCACCGGTGCCAAGAAAGAAGCACAGGGCTGAAAGGGGTCGCTCCCCTGTGAGGGCCCCAGCCCCTAAGGTCTCGGGCACCAGTCCTCAGGCCCATAAGGTGCCCAAGGGACCCCTGTAACATCAAAGTCCCCGGCACAGCAGAGCATCATTGGGGATCTGGACATGCCGTTCATCCCAGATACCTTTGAAGCAGGACGAGACCTAATAGCCATGACGGCAATACAGTCCCCTGCTCCTACTGCCACAGCAATCACCGCCTCGGCACACCCAACTCCGCGGGACAGAGGTCTTCGTCCCGGCACTGATCCAGGTCCAAACACTGGTCTCCATACTGGTACAGACCTTCATCATGGAGCACAGTGGAGTCGCGCTACGAATCACCCAAGCAGACACCGCTACTCCCTGTCCAGACGCAGTCCAAGGTCGAGAAAATCATGTCCCCAGAGCAGATCCACATTTCGGCACCAGTCCTGGCCTCAGCACTGGTCTTGCCACTGGTCTCGATCTCGGCACCAGTTGGGACACTGCCATCAATCCCATTCTTGGTACCGATCACCATCCTGGCACCGAAGGTCCCGGTACCGATCATTGTCACGGCACTGGCCATCGTCTCGACGATGCTCCCCCTCTTGGCACTGGTCACCACCTTGGCACCGGTCATCTTCCGAATGCTGCCCTCCACCCCATGGGGTGACATCAGCCTTGGCACCACCCTGGTCCCCGAGGTCAGAATCCCAAACCTCAGAGTCAGAGACCCACCACACAGAGGTGTCAAAAGCTGTACCACCAAACCAGGCTGGCTCAGGGCTTGGGCAGACCCAATGGAAGGCCCCGTCTCAGTGGCCTTTCTGGCCCCCATGGACATATCACCAGGCCCAAGGTTCTCAAACGCTCGAGCAATTGTCAGCAGTCTCAAACAGCAGACCTTCGCACGCCGTATACCCGAACTCCTCCAAAGCTAAAAGCCACCAGAAGGTCCCCACCCCAGTGGCCCTAGAGCAGGACCCGGAGACACCAGAGTGTGGAGCCCCTAGTACGGACATGCCTGCAGAGGAAGAGGGAGAAATAACCGAACAAGGGGATCAGGAGCCTCAAGAGCCAGAAGGAGAACCCCAGGCATCATCATCCTCATCCCCAGACAAGGCCCTAATGGAGGCGGCGGCGACTGTGCCCCCAGTGGATTATAAGGCTCACTAGGCCCTGCTTAAGAGAATAGCACAGGGCTTAAGTCTTCAAATCAAGGAAGTTCAGGAAGACCCCAACCCTATGACGGACATCCTGGTCCCAGAGGGCCCATCCAGGGTGGCGTTACCAATAATTAAGACAGTGCAAACGACCACCAAAACCTTATGGCAATCCCCATCGTCCATACCACCCACAGCAAGCGGGGTTGACAGGAGATACTTTTCCCCACCAAAGGGACATGACTACCCATTTATGCACCCACATCCAAGCTCACTGGTGGTCTCTGAAGCCAACGACAAGGAGCACCAAGGCCAAATAGCCTAAAAGACTGGATCTTTTCGGAAGAAAGGTTTACACCATGGGGGGGCCTACAGCTGAGGATTGCTAACCAGCAAGCAATCCTCAGGAGATATAGTTTTAATTCATGGGACGCAATGTCCAAATTTAAGGACTAGATACAGTCGGAGTCCAAGGAAGAGTTCGAGGCCTTAGTCAACAAGGGGAAGTCGGTGGAACGAACATTGCTATAGGCAGCCCTTGATACAGCAGACTCTGCATCATAATGAGGCAATGCTCATGGCTCCAAGCATCGGGCCTGCCTCCAGAGGTCCAAACAACTCTACAGGACCTCCCTTTTTAGGGCAAAGACCTCTTTTCAGACCAGACCGATTCGAAGCTGCACAGTCTGAAAGATTCCAGAGCCACCCTTAAATCACTGAGCATGCATACCCTGTTGACCCAGAGAAAGCACTTTAAGCCCACCTAATAGAAGGTTCTACCTCCCCAAACAGGACTATTCCAAGGGCAGGGCGAGAGGCTACAAACGCAGGACTTCCCAGCCTCCTAATGCAGGCAAAGGTCCTGGAAAACAGGCACAGGGGCCTAAACAAACTTTTTGAGGGTGCGCCGATACCCAGATCCACAACCACCCTTCCAGGACAGACTGTCCCATTTTTACCGGGCTTGATCCCTTATTATATCAGACAACTGGGTCCTCTGCACGGTAAAGGTGGGATACTCTACCCAATTCTCTGCCCTTCCCCATTCCTACCCACCCTCCAGATCCCTCTTCAGGGATCCCTCTCACGAACAGCTCCTCTTGGCGGAAGTTCAAGAGATGCTAAGATCAGGAGCAATAGAGGGGGTCCCTCAGGAGTTTTGGGGGAGAGGGTTCTATTCAAGATACTTCCTAATCCCGAAGGCGAAGGGAGGCCTCAGACCAATTTTAGACCTACGAGCCCTCAACAAGTTCGTAAAAAAGCTGAAGTTCTGTATGGTCTCCCTAGCCACTGTTATCCCTTCCATGGATACGGGGGACCGGTATGCCGCACTCGATCTGAAAGAGGCATATGTCCATATTTCAATATCCCCCCCCCAAGAGGTTTCTTAGGTTCACAGCAGGACCAGGCCATTTCAAATTTATATCCCTGCCAATTGGCCTTGCAACGGCCCCGAGAGTGTTCACAAAATGCATGCCAGTGGTAGCCGCATTTCTCAGGAAATGCGACATACAAGTTTACCCATATCTGGATGATTGGCTGCTAAAAGGACGCTCCAGGGACCAAATCTAGTTGCAAGTGTCTTTCATAAAGGAAACCTTTGCCAGACTGGGCCTCCAGATAAACAAAATAAAGTCAACACTGACTCCAACTCAGAAAATCGAATTTATTGGGGCAGTCATAGACTCAACTCAGGGCAGAGCCTTCCTCCCCGAGCTGCAGTTCCAAGCTATGGGGAATATTATAAGATCTTTCAACACCTTCCCAACAACAACGGTGGAAACATGCCTTGCCCTGTTGGGGCACATGGCGTCCTGCGTCTATGTAGTCCAACACGCCAGAGTCCATCTCAGACCGCTCCAGCTGTGGCTCAGATCGGAGTTTCATCCTCACAAGGACATCCCAGAGAGGGTGGTCCAGCTCCCGCCCCCAGTCATTCAATTACTTCAATGGTGGCTGGGCAGAAACCAGGTGATGGCAGGAGTCTCTTTCATGAAGCCCCAGCCCACCGCAACACTGGTAACAGATGCCTCTCAGCTGGAAGGGCGAGCCCACCTAGGCGACACACACACCCAAGGCCTCTGGTCTCAGGAGGAACTGGGGTTGCATATAAATATAAAAGAGCTGAGGGCGATCAGGCTTGCCGCCACATGTTCCAGACACAGATTCAAGGCCAACACATAACAGTCCTAATGGACAATACTGCAGCAATGTTTTATCTGAATCAGCAGGGAGAGGCTTGGTCAGTGAAACTGTGGGAGGAATATATAGTCCATTCAATACATCTAGAGGCTTCACACCTCCCAAGTTTGCAGAACATTATGACAGATCACCTCAGTCAGGCATTCACGGATCACAAATGGTCTATCAGGGATTTCCTCTGAGAAATCTCCTGGAGGTGGGGTTTTCCCCAAGTAGATCTGTTTGTCACCAAAAGGAACAGGAAATGCCCTCAATTCTGCTCCTTCCAAGGCCACAGCCCGGGCTTTCTCTCAGATGCATTTCTTCTGGACTGGGGATCGGGGCTACTATACGCCTTTCCCCCCTTTCCACTCATTCACGAGGTCCTCCTGAAAGTGAAGAGAGATGCCCTGTCAGTCTGGCCCAGACAACATTGGTTCCCGACAATGCTACAGCTGTCAACAAGCCCCCCAATCCTGCTGCCCCTTTGGCCAGATCTGATCTCTCAGGCCCACGGGCAGCTGCGTCACCCCAACCTGGAATCTCTGCATTTGACAGTGTGGAGAATCTGTGGTTGAACAAGAGGGAGAAGGAATGCTCGAGCCAAGTTAGGAAGGTTCTCCTAGAAAGCAGGAAACCATGCACAAGAAAAGCATATGCTGCCAAATGGACTCGCTTCTCAGAGTGGACTCGGGAGAAAGGGGCCTCTCCAGAGGATGCCACTATTTTACTAATTTTGTACTGTCTCCTCCACCTGAAACAATCCGCCCTGGCACTGGCATCGATTAAGGTGCACGTAGCGGCCATCTCAGCATTTCACGGTGCGGGGAAAAGGGTAGATCAGTTTTTACCCACTTGTTAATATCACGGTTCATCAAAGGCCTAGAGAAATTCTACCCCCTGGTTCACCATCCAGCGCCATCATGGGACTTAAACTTGGTAATCTCTAAATTAATTCGGCCCCCCTTTGAACCCATGGGATCCTGCTCTCTGCTGTATTTATCATGGAAGGTCGCTTGTCTAGTACCAATCACCTCAGCACGAACGGTGTCAGAGCTAAACGCACTAACATCACAACCACCATACACGGTGTTTCATGATGATAAAGTCTAGCTACGCCCTCACCCCGCCTTCCTCCCCAAGGTAGTTTCTAGCTTCCACTGCAGCCAGGAAATATTCTTGCCTTTGTTCTACCCTAAGCCTCATTCCAGTGGGAGGGAAAAGGCACTACACATGTTAGACGTTCGCAGAGCGCTAGCATTCTACATAGATGGACAAAATCCTTTAGGAAAACCACTCAGCTTTTCGTGGCCATAGCAGAAAGGATGAGAGGGGAACCAGTAACCTCTCAGGGGATCTCCTCATGGATTTCCTCGTGCATTAAGGCATGCTACGACCTGGCAAAGTGCCCAGCCCTGGTGTGTAAGGCTCACTCCACACAAGCACAAGCTTCCTCCATTGCTTTTTTATCTCACGTCCCGACCATAGAAATTTGCAGGGCTGCGACACAGTCCTCAATTCACACCTTCACAGTGCACTATGCGATTAACCAATAAAGCAGGGACGATGCGGCTGTAGGGAGGGCAGTCCTCAGAACTGTTACAAAGGTCTCTGACCGCACCGTCCTTAGGCTAGCTCGTAATCCACCTGAATTGGAATTAGCATGAGCACACTTGAAGAAGAAGAGCAGGTTTCTTACCTGTAACAGATGTTCTTTGAGAGGTGTGCTCATGCCCATTCCAGTACCCACCCGCCAACCCCTCTTGTCGGAAGCATGGGCAAGAAGGAACTGGAGGGTTGCCAGGTCAGCAGAGGTACTTATGCGGTGCCATGGAGGTGCCACTCCAGGGGGCGCCTGCTCCAACCCGAGGGGTACTGCTGGGGAAAAGTCTCCAACGCTCGTGCACACAGCGCGCGCACACCTGAATTGGAATGGGCATGAGCACACCTCTCGAAGAACATCTGTTACAGGTAAGAAACCTGCTCTTCCTGCCATGCAGGGATGAGGCAGCATGTGCGAGAATTGTGCCCAGGTAACGTCCCACATAGCAGGCATAGCCACAGCTCCCTCCCCATGCCCTCTGCTGCAGGCCCCAGCCCCTTTCTTGTGCTGCGTTGCAGGGATCACGGATGTGGAGGAGGTGGAGGAGTTCCTGAAAGAGGGAATCTTGATGAAGAGCTTCCATCATGCCCATGTCCTGTCACTGGTGGGCATCTGCCTGCCGCACCAGGGGCTGCCCCTGGTGGTGCTGCCCTTCATGAAGCATGGTGATCTCCGGCACTTCATCCGCTCCAAGGAACAGGTAAGCGTCAGGCCAGTTGCCTGCCTGTAGCGGCTTCTCCCCCGTGGCCACAGGGAAAAGGGTGCATCGGGGAGCTGTGACCTGCCCAAGCCAGGCATCCATGCCCCAGGCACTCATTGCTCTCCTCACTGTCACAGAGAGTTGCGGTGGGCATGCCCCTTGCTGCAGTGGGTGGTGGATGTTCCTGATCCTAGGGCCCCAGTGGGGGACAGAGGAGTCTGGGGTAGGCGTTGTGCTTACTGACGAAAGGGCAGGAATTTGAGCTGGGTGGTGACAGATGCCTGGCATAGCCCCACTGCCCCTCCTGCCCTGCCAGCTGCCAAGTCCCTTCTGCCCTGAGGAGGCCAGAAGCTGGAGCAGTGGGTCCAGAGGTAGCTGGGGGCTGCTCTCCACTCGTATGCTCGCATTCTTCTCACTGGCCAGAGGGTCCAGCTTGGCCTGCGAAGGTGTGGGGCTCACCAGGCACTGCTGCACCCAGGGCATGTTGGAGGCAGGGTTTCGGCCCCCCTCCCATCCCACTGAACCGATCTCAGGCTGCATGGGGCTTGCTGGCGGTTGCTGGGGCCCTGTAGCTGCGGCAGTCCAGGCTTCAGGGAAGGATCTGCATGTTTCCCTGCTCCTGTCTCCCCAGAACCCAATGGTGAAGGACCTGATTGGCTTCGGGTTGCAGGTGGCACAGGGTATGGAGTATCTGGCCCATATGAAGTTCGTGCACCGGGACCTGGCCGCGAGGAACTGCATGTGAGTGCACTGGATGGGGCCCATGGCCGGCGGGGAGATGCTGGGACAGCCTGTGCGGCTCCCGGGCAGACTTCTCAGCAGCCTCTTTGCAGCAAGTGCCTCAACAGGGTACTCTGCCCTGGCATGCTGGTCTCGGGGCCTGGGGTATGGCAGCTCTTTCCTCTGAGTGCCGCTGATGAGACTGGGACCGGCTGCTGGTACTGGAGGATATAGGGACATGGCACACCCCTCCATGTCTGCTGAGTCCAGGGCTGGAGAGTACCAGGGCCTGGCACATCCCTCTGTGCCCACTGAGTCGGGGGTTGGAGTGTTCTGGGGCTGGCATGCCCCCTCTGTGCCCTCCAAATCTGGGTGGTAGCAGGGTGAGTGTCAGAGAAACTGCCACCGAGGGACCCCTGCTATGGGGGAATGGGGATCGGGGCCCAGGACCAATCATTATGACACACAGGGAACAATCCACGCTAGCTGGTAGGGTGGTCGTATGACCCCTAGGGACTGTGCTGGGACCCTGAGCACCCACTCCATGGCTATGAGCCAAGGTTTCCAGGGGCTGGGGAGAAGCCAGGATTCTGAGAGTGGTGCCACCTGTGCAGCTGGCATTGCCCAGGGTGTGGGGACTGGGCCAGGTCCTTCCCTGCTCTCCCTCCAGCCCTGGCCTTGCCTTGCAGGCTGGACGAGGTGTTCACAGTGAAGGTAGCAGATTTCGGGCTGGCCCGGGACGTCTTTGACAAGGAATATTACAGCATCCGACAGCAGCGCCACGCCAAGCTGCCCGTCAAGTGGATGGCGCTCGAGAGCCTGCAGGTCCAGAAATTCACCACTAAGTCAGATGTGGTGAGTGTGGGGGAGCGGGAGGGCAGGGGGGTGCTCACCTCCACCCGCAGCTTGCCAGAGGGCCCCCAAAAGCCTGGCAGCTCTGGGCTGTGACCACAGAATGGACTCTGGGCACCGTGGGCACGTGGCTGACAGCCGTGGTTTAATGGCCAGCCTGCCCATGGTGTTACACGTGCCCCTTGGGAACAGTTAGACTCGTCATCTATGGCTCGCCCGACCCCTGGGAAATGCCGCTCCTGAGTCACTGTCATCACGAGCCCCTGTGCCTGTGCTATGGGGAATCAGAGCAGAGCCCCACACAGGGCTGGCCAGGTGTGGGCAGCTCAGCTGGGCAGAAGGGAGGGACAGAGCAGGGACATGGCCTCCCTTGTGTTTAGAGACCAAGGGCAGATTCTTCCAGGCGCCGTGGGAGCCTCCGGAGGGCTGTGGGGTGGTGTAGGGCAGGGCTTGCTGTACCCAGGGAGCTAGGGGGCTCTGCACTAAAATGACCCCTCTTCTCTCCGGCACAGTGGTCTTTCGGAGTCCTCCTGTGGGAGCTGCTGACACGTGGAGCTTCGCCGTACCCTGAGGTGGATCCATACGACATAACCCAATACCTGCTGAGTGGCAGGCGCCTGCCGCAGCCCGAGTATTGCCCAGACTCGCTGTGAGTACCACCCTCGCCCTCTTCCCCATGGTGCTGGGGGCTCACCACCACCTGCCTAGGCTCCGCTGATCCCCAGGGGCTCCCCACCCAGCTGGAAGAGGTCGAGGTGAAGCCAGACAGAACTCTAGGGGGTGAATCTCCCCCAGGGCCCCTCGCACCACTGCAGCTGCCTCCCGAATCTGCCGTCAGCATGTTCAGCTCCACCATGAGCTCCCTGCAGGGGACAGGACACTGGCCCTCAGTGTGATATGGGGATCAGCAGGTTTATTAGGTCCCCAGCGCAGAACATTTGTTAGAACAGGAAACAGCAAGTTGCAGCAGCTCCCTGCGGAAGTTGGAGCCCAGTTTTTGGCTCTGCCTCTGGGGATCCCCCATGGGGTCTGGCCCTTCCAGGCAGCCTGCCCCAGATGCCTCCCCTCCCCTGCCTTTGTTTCCCCAGAAAGGTCTCCTAATCCCTCACCCCCAACACCTTGCAGGGGCTGGGCTCCAGCCATGGTCTGGGTGCAGGTAGCTAAAGGGAGCCCTGCTGCCTTGTCAGGGTCACTGCAATGATCCCTACCCTTAACCCGACACTGAAACACTTCAATAATACGTAGGGAAAACTGAGGAACGTGCAGTATTCATTAAGAACATTCCCACTTCATCATGACGTGGCCCAGGGTCCACTGGAGACATTCTCCTTCCACAGACCTGCTCACTCCTGCATCCCCACATCAGCCCCACGTATCCCAGCTCCCCAGCCAGGCCCCAGAGTTCCCTGCTCATCTGCCAATGCACTCTCTGGTGCATGGGGATGAGGGTAACTCATGTGGGGAGAGGGAGAACTGTGTGTAGGAGGTAAGGAGCCCAGTGTGGGGGGTGCAGTGTTGTCAGCACAGGGAAGTGGGGGGCTGATTTGAGATGCAGGGGATCCAGCACAGAGGAATTGGGGGGCATGTAGGAATCAGGGCTGGGGAACTGAGTGTGGTCTGGTGCTAGTATCTGGGGCTGCCCCAACTCTAACGGATGCTCTTGTGTGGGACAGGTATGCGGTAATGCTGAGCTGCTGGGCCCCAAGCCCCGAGGAGCGCCCCACCTTCTCCACCCTCATTGGAGAGGTGGAGCAGATCATGGCCTCCCTGAAAGGCGAGCACTACATCAACCTCAGCGCCACCTACGTCAACGTGGGGCCCGGCCCGGCCAGTCCACCAGCCCACAGCTCCGAGGATGAGCTGGCCTCCAGTGGGGATGAGGGTGAGGTGGCTGCCACCTGCTAGGGGCACCCTCTGCCCCGCAGGGACCCCAGCAACACAGCCGCGCGTCCACCGGAGCTGACTGAGTGGACGTCGGTGGATGAGTCCCTGTGGAGGTGGGCAGCTTGGCCAAACCCCAGTGTTTGAGGGGCTGGGGTGATGCCGTGGGAGGTGGTGACAGCATGCCGATGGGTTTCCTCTGGCACTGCCTGACTAGTGGGTTGGGATTGGAACGCTAAGCACATTTATTTTTCTACCTGATATTTATTGTGTGGAGTGAAGTCACACAGGAACTCTTTTAATACAATGGAAACGTCAGAACTGACCTGGATCCCAATTTTTTGGCCGTTTTGGCATGCAGGAAGCTTTGAAATATTGCCTTTTTGCCCCAGTTTGGTCGGGGCTGGTCCAAAAGGGCAGCTGGTAACTTGGTTCCTGACTGGCGCGGGGGTGGCTAGGCCTTATTCTCATGCTGCATCCTCAGCATGGCCCGTGCATGTTGGCCACCCTCCCTCCCAGCGAGCCAGGGCCTCTGAGCATCCTGCCTTCCCTGCCAGGGCAGAGGCCATGGCACTGAGTTGATGCTGGAGGTCCAGGCACGCTCCAGAGGCTCCCCCTTGCTACCTGGATTCTGGCTGGGGGGATCGGCTTTGAACATCCTGGCCTGTGGTTGAGTCTGCAACCTGTTTGCACTGCCTCCATCCTGGCCCAGTGTCCTACAGGGCTGCTGACGTTCTCCGGGCTGAGGGTCCAAGCAGCCAGGGGGTGGGCATAGAGGCTGGCACCACTGGGGTAGGCACCAGTGGTGAAAAGCTCTGTGCCAGCACTGGGGGATAGAAGCCAAGCTTGTGTGGGGCAGGGCCCAGGGTCACAGGCAGCCCTTGGAGGGCATTGCCCATCTGTGCCTTGCCAGGTTCATGGCCCTTCTGGCTCAGGGATGACAGTGAAGCCAGCGTCCCTCCTGCTGTCACACACCCCCTGCCCGTGGGGCACCCTTTGGGGGCAGAGGGAGTTCAGAGGCCGTGACCGGCTCTTTGCTTGGCCTGCCCTGAAACCATGGGGTGGAGTTGTGGTTGCTGGACCCCCACACCAGGGCAAGGCAACGCTGAGCAAAGCGGGTACCAGCATCCTCTTTCTAGGGCAGATCACTCAGCTGCCAATGGGGTCCCCAGGGTGCCTAAATAGGGGCCACACCTGGGGAACCATGTCCCAGAGCTTGTGGCTCCCCACCTCCCCCTGCCTGCCCCCACAGCCCGCAATCCAGGGGCAGCTGGGCAGGGGTAACCAACCCACCAGCCACAAGACAGGACCCAGCTTCCCATAGTGATTTGCTGGGGCTGGCTGTGTGGGTGCCCCCTGCCCCATGACCTCTACCCATATCCCTGGGGAGCAATGGGATGGTGCAGTAATGACACATGGCCCACATGCTGTGGGCACCAAGTCCCCAGGCACCTCAGGGCTGGTCCTGATCTGTGGGGCAAATGAGAGGGCGCCCGGCCCGAGAAGTGGTGCTAGCTGGGATGGGATATGTTGCAGTTCCCAGGGGAGAGGGGGCAGCAGGGTCTCTCCTCAGCATGCAGCCTCCTCCCTATCCCAGTGTGGGAGGTGCTGACCATGCCTTCTAGCCAGCCTCGGTGCCTCCTGCCCCACCCAGAGACCACTCTTGGCCCATTGGGCGGGGGGGGGGGGGGGCGGCAGGCCTCTCCTGCAGTAACTCCCCAGCCCCACTGGAGGGCAGTGGCACTGTGGGAATAGAAGGCGCAGCCAACTGTTCCGTCCCAGACATGGCCCGGCACAAGGAGGCTGTTAGTAACGCCCCACCTGGTGCCATATCCCTGGCTGGGCCCACCCCAGCTGGCAGGGGCTGGCTGGAATGGGGAGGCCATGGATCTGGAGGAGGCTGGAGGCCTGGCTGCATGGCCCATCTACGCTCCAAAGCATGCAGCCATTTAGTGAGTCCTTCCCACTCCCAATAATTAAATCATTTTCCCTGCTGGCAACTCACCAGGAGACCCAAGGCTGGACGAGAACCCCTCCCCCTGCTGTGGGGCAGGCCCAGACCCTGCATGCATTACTGTCCCCTTTTATTGCCCTTGGCCACGGTGCTGTCCTACACCCTGGGCCCCCTTAGCTGCTGCTGCTCTGGCTCTCTGGGGTTAGTGCATGGCTGGCTGTGTGCCCTGGGTAGGGCCTGTCTATCTGCATCGCTCCAGGAAGGGCTGCAATGGCCTGGGATGGGGAAGTTCCCGCACATGAAGCAGAAGGTCTGCAGCAGCAAAGTGGCTCACGGGAGGGCAAGTTTTTCTGGATGCTTGGCCCCCTAAGGACACAGGTTTACCCCCTGCCAAAGGCATGTCCCCACCAGCTAGCTGAGGGCCTCCCTCGCAGCATTTTAACTCTGGCTCCTAAGAATAACCAGAGCATCGGAAATAGCCAGCAAGCTCAGAGAAAGCTCAGGGATGCTGGGCAGGAGATGGGCTGCCAGCCTTGCCTAGGGGGCATCTCCTCTGGGGCCATTCATGGGGTTGTGTGGAAGGGAATCATTGTGTGGCAGATGCCCGATTAGCCAGTGGAATTCCCTGCCACAGGGTGAGGCCGAGAGCGTCCTACAGTGGGCAAGCTGGATGGGTGAGGAGCCCATCTGTAGCAGCACGGGGTAAAGATGGCTTAACTTTACCAGGATGGCATCAGGAAAGAAGGGCCCCTTGAGGCAAGTTAGCCCCTTGCCGCCCCCAGCCAGGCCTCAGCCTCACTCCACAACACTTTGTGCCACCCTGGCTAGAGGCAGGTGATGGCTGGATGTGCCCCCAGTTGATCCGCCCTGGTGCCACACCTGGTTGCTCCAGGGCAGGTAAGCTGGGAAAAGGCAGCCAGGAACACAAGCAGGGGGGAGGGATTGGAACCGCAGCAGGGCTGGTGGGGGTGGAACTTGGGAGCTGCAGCCTGGAACCTGTCTCTTGTGAATCTGGGCCGCACCCAGAGCCCATTCCCCAGGTGCAAGCATCCAGGCCTGGTTCCCCTCCCAGCTGTGACGGGCAAGTCTCTTATTGGCTCAGGCTGCCAGGTTGGTTCGCTGGGAACCTGCCCTCTGGATGGTTAAAGCCGGGCATGGCTGACCCTATGATGCGGGGACCCTGTGGACAATCCCACCCTCCTCATTGCTCCCCAGGGTGCTGGGATTTTGCATCTGGCCACCCAGTGCGCCCCCCCCCCCTTCCACACAGGTAACAGGCCCTATTGCCCCTGTGTGCCCTGTTCCGGACAGGCCACTCCACCTCAGTTTCCCCATCTTTAAATTGGGTATGACACTGCCTTCCCCTAAGCGGGAGGGGGCCATGATGCTTGCTGGGCCCTCAGCCAGGTGGTGCTAGAGCATGGCGATGAGTGTCTGGGATTTGTTCTCTGTCACTATGGAAACTCCCCCGCCTGACTGCAGCATCCAGGATGAGTGAGGAGGGAAGCCAGCTGTAAATGCTGGTTCATTATATGCTGACACCCTCAATGGAGAGTTGGCTCATCTGCACTCAGGCGCGGGGAGCTGTGGTTATCGCCAACAGCTTGTTGCAGCTGGAATTTTCTGTTGCCATTTCACAGGCTTAGCCTGTCTAGATTCCTGCAAGGCCCCAATAGCGAGATGTGCCTGTGTCCAGATGCCCAAATCGGGGTGGAGGGGCTAAAGTAGCCATCCAATGTGTGGCGCCATATTGGCCCAGTTCCTCCCAAGATCTCTCATTGCAAATTAAGCAGCTCAATGCTTTTGAGGATCTGGGGCTAAATCCCAAGGATAGGGCTGAGTCTGATCCCCAGGACAGCTGTGCATCCCTGGCAGCTGTGTAAGTGGGGCAGATTGCAGCCAGGGTGGAACCGGGAACAGTGGTGAATCCTGGCAGCCTGGCATGAGATGGGGGAAAGCCCTGTGTATGGTGATTAGAATCAGGTCCTATGACAATCTACAGCCTTCTTAAGAGCTCCTGTCAAAATGCCTTGTAAAAGACCAGCTTACCCCTGTGCAGCTGTTCTTTTTTTGTGACACCAACCCATGGCAGTGAGGAAAATCCCAACTGTCCTACACAGCACAGAATGGAGGCAGTTGCACAGATCCTCCTGCTCTGAAAGCACAGGCCTCTGTCCATGGAGCCCAAAAGGAATCCCCATTCTCTGTTGCGGTATGGGGCATATGACCCACACCTGCCCAGTTTGGTGCCTCACTGCTAGGGGGAGCTAGAGAAGACATGACAGAAACAGATCCCAGAGGTGGCTACCTTGACATTCAGGTAGCTGCCCAGTGTGGGAACGGCATTTACAGTGGGCAGTGCTTAGAGGAGGTTCTCCCCTCCCCCAGCTCACTCCCTGGGGCTTCCCCTAGGTGACCCTGAAATCATCACCTGATGCCAGCACCAAAGGATACCAGGGCTGTCTGTGAATGCTGGGCAAGCAACCCTCATCCCTGTTTGCCGTTGCCATAGGGTCCCCCAGGGTGCCCGCAGGGGGAACAGGCAGGGAGACGGGTGCAGGGACATTGCTGGATGAAGATGGAGCGTGGGGAGTCCTGACCCTAAATCTGACATTTGTTTGCTGGTATTTAGCCATCTCCAGGCTGCTTAAAAACTCCAGCTGCTGTGCACCTTGCGAACCAAGTGCTACCAGCTAGGGAACCCTTATCCTATGTCTCATGTAAAGACCTCAGGGCAGGAAACACAAGAAAGCCTCATTATAACGAGCCCTGAGGCTTAATGGGGAGGGACTGACAGCAGAAGCAGCCTCAGCTATTTGGTTGCCCAGGGTGGAAAAAGGTTTACAGTGCCTGAGCAAACAAACCCCAACCCAACCCCGCACTGGCCAATTAATGCAATGATATAGTGCCCCCTGGAAGCTGGCACTCAGAAGCGGTCACACACACACCAGATGACCCTGTCCAGTGGCCCCCCTCCACCCAGCACTTACCCCTGAAAGTTATTGTACATATATTGCAAGGGGGAGAAGGTGCATGTGGGACACTCAGCTGTGATTGGTAGCCCTCTCTGCCAGTGAAATCACAGGCGTAGGGTGTCCTGTGCTTGGGAAATGAGGGGCACCACCTCAACCAATCAGAGTGATGGAGGAGTGCTACTCAGAGGGTATTTCTGAGCTCAGGATGCCCCAACCTGATTGACTGAGCTCTCCACCAATCAGGTGTTGTCATAGAAGACAGGCATTGTGGGTAATCCTGCACTTATAAAAAAGCCAACACTGTCACCCATACTTGCCTGGGGTTTGGTTGTGAGTGTGGGGAGTAGAAGGGGATGCTGGCTGTCTTCCACAGCTGACTCCTGCTGCCAAGAGGCCTCCATTGTGGCCATCCCCTCTTTCTCTGGGAATGACTAGGCCCCAGTGATTATCCTGCAAGGAAACACTAATTAACAGGGTGCTAGGTAATGTGTTTCCTTGCCTCCCAGTAGGTGGGGAGGGCAGGCGAGTTGCCCAGGGACTGCTCTGGGCCTGAGCAGTTAGAGGCTGTATGGCCTGTTGTGACATGGCCAGTCACTTAGCCTCATTTCCCCATGCCCGACGTGGATGGTAGCCCTGTGCCACGGAGGCGATGATCTGTTCTGCCTCCTGAGTCTAGTGAGGTAGGGTCTGTTTCACAATGACTGGCGCTGGGGTGTCCAGATCTCGGTGGGGTCTCTAGTAACTCCAGTGCTGCCTAAGAAAAATGCACTTCCTCCACATGAGCGTTGGGGGTGTCTCCCTCTGACACAGGCCTC
Source organism: Pelusios castaneus (assembly GCA_007922175.1). Taxonomy (NCBI): domain Eukaryota; kingdom Metazoa; phylum Chordata; order Testudines; family Pelomedusidae; genus Pelusios; species Pelusios castaneus. The sequence goes on from ML688485.1 coordinate 989,959, forward strand.
ATTGTTTCCAACTCTTGTACCGTTGGGGGGTTTTTAACTGCCCACCTTGTGGCTCCCACGCTTAAGGGAGAATCATAGCTTGCGTTTTACAAAACCCGACCTTTCTAGCCCTTGGGATTGCAGGGAAAGGTGGCCCCAAGCGGGTCCAAAAGCAAACGCTCAGAATCCAGCACAGGTGCTGGTCGGTGCTGGGTGAATAGAGCCAGGCCCAGCTCCCCCCTCTAGATGGCTGCCACATCTGCTTTCCCTGTGTATCTTGTCCATGAATGGGGGGAGCTGGCCTGTCACCCCCCTTTGTTCTTTGCTTTGAGTGGCTGATTCAGTGACAGCAGCTGGTGCTCTTGTGCGCCTGCCTCCTACAGAGTGGAGAAAGGGGAGGCTGAGAAACAAAGCTACCAGTTTCCACGGGGCAGAGATGGCGGGGAAGCTCAGCTACTTGCTGGTTGATTTGGACGTATCCCTTTGATGTAAATGCTTGCTGGGGCTTAGACCAGTGTTAGCATAAGGATAATTATGTCAGTTAGCATATCACTTGCTAGTAACTAACATCCCGAGCCCAATGAGTGGACATAAGCTGGAGAGGGCTTGGAGTTACTGTGAAGAGTTCTCTCCTGGAGTCTGGCTGTGGGTCTTGCCCACATGCTTGGGGTCTAACTGATCACCAGACTATTCAAAGGGATAAGGAAAGCCAGAGACAAGAGAAGAGCTGGGGAAAGCTCATGCTGTGGGGTCCCTGTGAAGGAACGAGTCTCTGTCTCTCCATGGCCCTGGGCTGGGTCATGCCCACAGCTTGGAGTTTTATACCTGAGCAGGGAAGTGACCCCAGGTCAGGCTAAAGGAATCCTGGGAAATGTAGTTGAGTGAGAAGTGGTGGCCCAGCTGGGTTCAGTGGTGATTCTGTGTTTACAGGGCATGGCAGGCAGCTGGTTCCCACATGGTTAGCTGCGGTTGGTGATCAGTGGGGTTCTGAGCTGGGCAGCTGCAGCATGAGGACATTGCCAAGCAGGAAACGGCTCCCAGCCCCATCAGTCCCTTCCTCGCTGAGTGGTGGGGAAGGGAGAGCGAAAACTCTCTGAGAGGGCAAGGCTTGTCCTTGGGAAGTCTGAGCCAGAGCAGGACAGGCTTGGGAGCCATGCAGCGAGCTGGGGGTAGAGACAAGAAGCCAGAGAAGGCCCCCAGCAGGCCAGCACTCGGGAGAAGAGTGGGACACCAGCTATGCTTGGGACATTCTGTACTGGCTTCTCAGCCCTTGGTGATGCAGCTAAAGAAGAGCTCCAGGCCACCACCAAACTTTGCTGAGCCACATGGCCAGCTCAGAGCCCCTCCTTCCCCCATGCCCCTAGAGCCCCCCAAGAATCCAGAGCTTGCAAGTCAGGGGAGGCTAGAAAGACCCATTGTTTGGGAAGGGGGCAGGGCTGGAGTCCCCCCAGTGCATCTGCCCTGCCCAGTGAGACCTCCCTTGGGCCATCTGCCAGCACCATGGAGCTGGGGCCGTGCTGTCTGGGTCACTGCCCAGGACCAGACCCTGAGATAAAGAACCGGCAGGGTATGCCATCAAGGCAATTGCTGGTGGGCCTCTGTGCAGAGGGGGGGGCATGGGAGTTTTTGTCTGTAGAGCAGTGGTTCTCAACTTTTTGCAGGTCGCGACACATTTGGCAGCATGTCATGACCCAAGAGGACACACCAGCCCAGTCCCCCCAGGCCAAATCCAGCCATCTCCCCAGCTCTCCACGACACACTTTACTGTGTCACAACATGACGGTATGTGTCCCAACACAGTGGTTGAGAGAAATCACCTTGGCACCATGGAGCCAGGGTCTTCCCACCCTGAACGGAGAGGCTGGATGCTCAAGCCTTTGTTCTAGAAATCCACACCTTTGGGAATGGCTCCTGTGGTTCATCCAGGGAGCTGATGGCTGTGATTTTAGCAGGAACCTTGTGATAGCTGGCGACTGTCCAGCTCCTGGGGGTCACATGGAGCTTTCCTTTAATGGAAAGTACATCTGCCCTTCTGACTGCGCAGGCAATCTGGGAAATGAGCTCCAAAGCCAGATGGCGAGGAGGCAGAACCAGCTCTGTGAAAACCTTGCATGGCCTTTCGAGAGACGGAGTGGGGGAGGCAATATGTTTTATTGGGCCCCCATCAGGGAGAAAAGCAAGCTTTTCAAGCCATGCCAATCTCCTCTCCTGGGCTGGGAAAGGGCCTGCCAGCTTCACAGCAAAATGTCGGGTGGAACAGATTGCTTGGCATAAGTGTCCAGCTACTTTGAAGCAAAGCAGCAAGCCTCAGGCCTGAGCTGTGATTTTTTTGAACACATGGGATCAGCACCACTGGGGTAAGGTACACGATCCCCTGCTGCCTACCCCGACGCCACCTTGGTTCGCTCCCTGCTCTGGGCAGCCCTGGGGTTTGGTTGTCAGTCACTTCTTGCCCAGCCGCTCAGATGATGGGCCTTTTAGCAGGGCCTTGGAGCAATCAAGGGCCTGGCACAATGCTGGTTAATGCAGCGAGAGGAGTGCTGTGTGGTGCTAATGCTGAGCTGTGCCAACCAAGGGACTATGCCTGCGCAGGGCCCCCCCGCCAACTGCAGGCTGGTCCAGAGCCAGGACAGCCCAGGCATGGCTCTAACTCACAGCAGGGTAGGAAGTCAGAGCGCAGGGTCCTTTGGTCACACCCCGCCCTGTTCTACAGGCCTGGGGCAGGGTAGGGCTATGCTAGCTTGGGGCACTCCTGCGCTGGGAGAGCTGTCTGCTCGCTGGCCTTGTATGTTTCCTTTGGTTTCCACTTTGCAAAACGCCCTGGGGCGTCAATAACGAGAGCAGGTGGCTTGGCACGGTTTGAAACTGCTGCTGCTGCTCCCACTTAGGAACATGCCGGCCAGCCAGCGTGGGGACCTGTGGCTGGCGGTATCCAGCTGCATAACTTGGCCAGGGGCTCGCTACTTTGTGTTCCCCTGGGCTTTAAAAATCCAGAGTCCACATTCAAGCGGCAGCAGCAAATGGCATCTGTGGGAAGCATCAGCAGGGCCAGGGGCCTGATTCTTGCCCTATGCTGGGGTGCAGCAGGTCACAGATTGACAGGATCTGTGCTACACCCCAACCTGTAACCAGACCCTTTCAACAGCCCTTCAGTGCCCCAGGTACCCAAGGGTCCCACTCTTCTTTCACAGCAGCTTTGGTGCCTCCTAGACAGAGCCTCTGGGTACCCACCACTCACTCTCATGAGCTCTGACTGAGGCAAACACTTTGTCCCTTCCCTTAACACTCCCTGCAGTGCAAAGCACAGAGGGAAACTGAGGCATGCCTCTAGATCGTTTGAAATATCACCAAAATTCCACATTCATTGCACCAGGGGAAAGAAGGGGATTGACTTGAATGTGGCCATTTTAAACTCCAAAGCTGTAGGTGTTTCTCCCACGCCCCCCTCTCCCATTAGACCCTCCTTCCCCTGGCTTGACTGACACTGTGTTCCAACAGCCAGCCTTATGTTGCAGAGGCACAGCCTCCTGTGCTGCTGCTCTGTTTCTCAGTATCCCCATCTGTAAAACGGAGCTGTATAAAGATCTGTGTGAATGCTGCAAAGCTGTTGCTATGGGGTGGGAGCTGGCAGAGTGTAATGTATCTGAGATCCTCTAGGTGACAGCACAAACACACAGAATCTGTTAGGCTCCGAGCCAGGCAAAAGCCAGTGAAAAATGTTCCTGGCCAACAACGGTTTTGATGAAAATTGTTGATTTCTTTTCCTGTGGGAAAATTCAAACCAAAATGTTTCGATTCCAACTGCCACTTCCCTGCGGAGTTTGGGCACCATGGAAATGGTCTTTTCAAAATGTCCAGAGGTTTCAGTTTAGTCTTTGGTCATTTATGTGTGGACAAGGCCTGGGCCATGCCCCTCTCGTACCAGGTGCTGTACAAACAAACCAAAAATGTGGTCCTGGCCCCACAGCACTTCTGGTCTAAGAGATCAGACCTGACCAAGTCCGTTGGTTTGACGTTTCCAAACAGACGTTTTATTTTATTTTATTTTATTTTATCGAATTCTTCATTCCATGCACATTTTTGACATTTCCATTTGGTTTTTTGTCCAGGGACTATGTGGACACGTTGGCATTTCCCATGGGTGTAGCTCAGCAACAGCAGAAAATCCCCCTGAGACTTCCCTTGCTTAGCCAGAGGAGCATGTGTTAGATGCATAGGGCTGTGTCCCCTCTGTCAACACAGCACCCTGTTTGGAGCACAGGCAATGGCAGATCTCCAGCACGCTGGCAGCATAGAGCATGTTAAGGAGGCCACCCACGGTGCACAGATCAGCGGGCAGAAAGCCCAAGTGACGGGCTAGGGCAGAAGGGCAGGGTAGGAAGAGGCCGCCTGGTCAGATTCAGAGCAGGCAGGCAAAGGCCGGTTCCCTGGGATCCAGTGCCACTGTGAATACTGAGGCTGCTGGCCTGAGGGCAGAAGCCCAGGGCTGGGAGCGGGTAGGGTGCGGTCCCCAGATCTGCCTGACTCACTCCTAGGGCCTCTCACTGTCCCACTTTCTGCCTCGGTTTCCCCACCTACAACAGAAGCTAACACCACTCGCCTGCGCCACGCTTGCTGATCTGTAAAGCAGCGACTGCAATCCGCATTCGGGGCCTAGTGCAGGCAGTTAGCAGTTGGAGTGCTAAGGGGGCTGAGTCTGATCAAGGGCCCCCCGGCCTTTCTGCTGTGCCAGTGTTGCTGCCGCAATAATCACACTGCCAGGCCTTGCCGGCCCCGCATCAAGCCGCTCGCCTGAGGGCCTGGCCCTGGTAACTCTCAGCATGCGGTGGCTGGTGATAGCCTGCTGCTTTCAGCCCAATCTGAGAGCCAGCAGGGAAGCGGAGGCTGCTGGCTTGTGACAGCCTGCCCCTTTGTGCAACCCTGGGCCAGCGTTGTGCCCTGAGAGCCAAGCAGGAGAGGCTAACACTTGCATCCTGGGGTGCAGATGCTGCCACACTAGGGACGCAGCCAGATCCCTGGGGATGGGGAAGAGAGCGCCCAAGTCAGACACGTCCCCCAGCAGGGAAGGCTCCTGTCAGGGTAATCAGGGAGTGAGAGTGGAACTCGGTGCCACCAGCTCCCAACTTCATCCTCTCTGGCCAGCTGTGGAGTGCGATGGCTGATGAGGGGCATGGAACAGCTGCGGGGGGCAGCAGTTCCTCTCCCATACGTGTGGCTCGTGGGGGGGATCACAGATACTCAGCCGCTCCCTTGCCTTGACAGCGGCCAGGAGATGAGACCCCACCAGCTCATTGCATCCTGGCCACAACCAGTCACCAGGTCATCCCAGGTCCCAACTGCCCTGCACCGTGTTTGAGCCCGTATCCTTGGCTCCCCAATGCCTCCAATACTTGGCTTCTTCTCTAGAATGGCACCAGCAGGGCAAAGATCCTGGCTGCTCATGAAGGACCTGATCCAAAGGCTGTTGCAGTGGATGAGGGTGCCTCACCCTGAGACGCATGGATGGGGATTGCTGTATTTAAATCACTGAGCATTAGGCACCTGGATTCTTTTGAAGATCGGGGACTGTCTGACCACAAAGCAGTTTAAATCTGGTTTCTGCTTGTGTGTTGGTGTCACGTCCTAACCCTCCCAGCTTCCCAGAGACTCCCAGAAGAAAAGGTTTGGATGAGGCCTGGATTTCTAATGTAAAAATACAGGCAGAAAAATACCCTCTTTCCCAGGTTCCTTGCTCCAGTGCAGAGAAGCAAACTAGGTAGGTACACAGCCGCCGAAGATGCGGCAAAGGACTGCTCTTGATCCTCCTGCAGCCTGGTTTGATTGGAAAGGATGCACTGGATGTACAACACTTCTGAGCCAGTCGGCTGTATATTAGCCAGCCCCAGCTGGACAGTGTCATAGGTGTAACCTTTCATGTTTCTCACAAGCATAACAGCAGGGCGCTGTTCTGCTTGTTAGGCGCTTATACCCCTTCCCCCCCGCAAATGTCAGGCAGCAGGAGGAATCTGGCAGCAGTAGCAACAGCCAAAGTGCACCGGGGGTGGGGTGGGGTGGAGGATACACATAGCTGGGAATGGCCAGGGTGCCAGGTCTGAATGGGGGCACAGCACGGCTGCAAAGCTCAGGCTTGGCCCCATCCTCCGAGGATCCAGCCAAGAAAGAACCAACGTCAAGCCTCCAGCGATAGCCAAGTGGGAGCAACTCACGCTGTACGCTGACAGCCACCCTTCCTCCCAGCATCCCCACCGCTACGTTTCAGAGCAAAGAGGGGGCAGGATGTGGGGTGGAGGTCTCAGAAGCCACCACGATACCTGCTATGGGTGATGGGTGGAAAGAACAGCCCCCACACCCAGCATCCTGCTCACGTGCCTCACCCTGGCCCAGAGAACCCCATCTTAAGGAGTATGAGGTTCAGTATTACCAGCTCCAGGTTAGCATCAGCTTGGACAAAGGTTCTGTGATGTGCCCTGGGAACCTGGCTGAGGGTCCCCCATGCACTTCCATGGGGCCAGTCACTGCAGCGCCCCAGGCAGGCTGGGCAGTGGGAGGCTCCGATCCAGGGAACAGATGGCTGTGGAAAGCCACATTCTTGGCAAACAACTCCACCCTGTGGGGCCATTGCCAGGCACGTTGCCCCTCCCTGCCTCTGATACACAGGACCATGACGGGTAGCCAGTGACCAGGGAAAGCTCACTGTCACGGTGACCTGCAGGGAATGGGTGATCCGAGCCCCACAGCACTTTGGGATGAGCACACCAGCTGGCCCCCCACTCCCACTCTCATGCTTCAATCTGAGCTTTCAGCCCTGTCCAAACAGCAGCAAACCTCTGGGGGCGGCTTTCCGAGCCATGGATCTGCCTGGGTGAGGGGGAGCAGCCCTGTACTACAGCCAGGCCCCTGCCAACCCCAGCCAGAGCCAGCAACAGAGCGCCATTCTAGCTGTCCTGTGTCATCCCAGCAATGCCCTCCTGCCAGCAGGATTCCCCAGCAGTGGTGCCTAGATTAGACTCACACAGTTGGCTCCATGGGGTGGGGACCAGCTCTGTGGCTATACAGCACCTGACATGGGGGCAGAGTGCCAAGGGTGCAAATAATGCTGCTAAGGCTGTCATAGAGGGACCCCAGCAGAACACAGACTCAGGCCCAGAGCCACCCAGATTCCAAAGCTGGAGCATTTTGTAGATGCTGGAATGAACATGATGGGCTGCACTCTGCAATACAAGCAGCAGTCAAATCAAAGCAATGCAGCCAGCCCCAGGTGGGTTCCAGAATCAAGACTCCAGGATCCAGCTCAGGCTCTAGAACTTGGAACAGTGTGAGTTCTAGAGCCAGTGAAACAGCAGACTAGGCAGTTGCATGCTCTTGGCCTTTAGAGGCCAAGGCTGCAGTCAATGTAAATTGCAGGTGGCGGAGCAGCACTGAGTCATGCCAGCCAGCTACCATGCCTAGAGGGCTTCCCTTCCTAGCATTTCATGCACTGAGGCCCAGGCACTGGAAAGGAGATGAACAATAATGCTTAACACTTGGCGAGCACTGTACAAATAGTAGCTAATTAATCCCAGTCCCATGAGGTTGATGTTCATCAGCAAACACCCGTGCTTTCAGGCTGGCTGATTTTTAATTTGGATTCATGGAAACAGCAAAGAAAGGACCCATCAAGTGTTTCCAGAGGCAGAGCGCAGTGTGTGTGACTCATGCCAGCTGCTGCACTCTGCAGGGAGTACCCAGGGCTGTATTTCTCCCTTAAAGGGGCAAGACACTTACCCCAGCCTTATAATTACGATCTGCCTCCATCACACAAGATGAAGAGGTGTCTTTAACTCCATTGTACAGAAGGAGGAACCGAGGCACAGACAGACCCACATTTTCCAGTGCACTGAACAGGATGGCTGTGGGCACATCGAGCAAGGGTCTAAAGATGAGCACTGGAATTAGGAGGTATCCAAACTTCCCGGGCTCTTTCAGAATGTGAGCCCCATAGGCTCCAGGTCACCACAACTGGTGCGAGCATCTTGTGTGCCCTAGTGCAGACAGTGTGCTGGCATGTGTGCCCCCTCAGCAGGCCTGTCCTGTCAATAGAAGTTGGCCCTGGTACATCATGTTCACTTGCCCCTCCCCCTCCCATTTAACCTCACTTGCAGCGTTTTGGAGTTTCCTGGAACCCATGGGGCTCTGCAGGCTCCAGGGCATACTTTGGCAGCACCCCTGTTTCCATCCAGAGCCAGCAATCCCTGGAGTTGTTCCTCCTGCACCCTCACCCGCATCCATGGCACTGCAGGGCTGTTTGCACCCCACTGAGTGCTGCGTACTTCACCCGGGTACGTGGCACACGCCCGCCACTCGGCAAAGCACTGGGCCACAGCCCTCTGGCCTCTACCTCCCGGGGCTGGCTGGAGAGCAGCCACAGTGACGCACGAAGAGGGACACTCCAGGCTCTCTCCTGCTCGCATGATTTCTTGCAGAGCATTTTTGGCCCTTCCTGACTCAGCGTTGATGAATCAGCCCCTCTGAACCAGCACGTGTGGCCCAGCCGCTGCTGTGGCTGGGTGCTGGTGGGAGCCACAGTGCATCAATTATTGAGGTCATAAACTGGGCTGTCTGGCAGCCGCGCCATCTATTATACATGCCAGCAGCTCCACCAGGCAGCAGGGTCCTGACTCACACGGACTGCCTGTGCTGGCTAATTAGCCCCAGCTCCTCTCAGGGAGAGGGCCTGCCAGAGACCCGGGGGAGTGAGATCCTGGGAATGGGACGGGACAGAGAATGAATCAGGCCTCTTTCTTTAACACAGCATAGTGCTGAGAGGCAGCTGGCAAGAAGGGGATATTGCAGTGCGCCAACCTGAGTCGTGCTGCCCTGTGTGCACCCCTTGAGTCACTGAAAGGTGTGTAGGACAGGCACACACTTTGTCCAGTAGAGATATTTTCCCCTGCCAAGGAAAGGTGAATGGGAGGGTGAGGCAGGGCGGAGCCATAGGCAGTGCCTGAACCGTGGAGCACAGCCATCCAGGTGCTGGGCTGAAGGCTGGTGAGTACCCACTTGCTGCCGAAAGAATCAGAGGGGATTCTTGATGACTAGCCCTGCTCTTCTCCCCATCCAGGGCAACTCTCAGTGACTCATTGGACTCTGCCTCAGTTTCACCACACTAGTGTAAACCAACAGGCTGGTTCACCCTTGGTGCAGCACCCTCCAGAGTCAGTGTTGCAGACCTTCTCCCAGGGATGCCTCGCCTGATGGAACACGGCTCAGCATCAACCCTCCCAGAATCTTATCTGCAGCATCCTCCTGGGGAATCCCTTGCCTGGAGGCTAACAGATACCATCGGTGCCAGCCGTGCAGAAGACCATGCTGGGATCTGTCCCACTTGAAAAGAACCATCCTTAGACTCATAGGGTACACTTGTAAATTAAGTCGATTTAAGCTTGCTTAAGTCGACTTAATTTACTCTGCATCTACACTACACTTTCCTTAAGTCGACTTAAGGAAAAGTTTAGTCGACTTTATACAACCTTGTTTTAAGTCGACTTTTGGCTTAAGTCAACTTTCTAAAGTCGACTTAAGCCAATGTAGACTTGGAGTAGCCCTAAGTCGACTCCAAGTCGACTTAGGGCTCTCCAGGACTTCCCCACTGCCCTCCCTGCCAGGTTGGCTGGCACAGGGAGAGCCTGGCATGCCCCCCCACAGGGCAGGACAGAGCCCTGCCCACCCTGCCCCTATGCCCTGCCAGGGTCCCTTTCCCCCTTTGCCCTATTGTACCCAGGTACAATGGGGCAAAGGCTGAGCCCGCAGGCACTTGGCAACGGGTACCCCCCCCCCTGCCACCATGGACCAGTCCCAGGTCCACCTAGCCCCTACAAATCGACCTAGGCATCCAGTGTGGACGCTCTAGGTCGAATTTGTAGGGTCCCCCCTAAGTTGACTTAAAATTTAGGTGTGGACATGCTAAGTTGACCTAAATTTACAAGTGTAGACGTAGCCAGTACGATCATCTAGTCTGACCTCCTGCACAGTGCAGGCCACAAAACCTCACCCACCCACTCCTGCAATAAACCTCTAACCTATGACTGAGTTATTAAAGTCCTCATGATTTAAAGACTGTAAGATACAGAGAATCCACCAGCAAGTGAGCCATTTCCAATGTACAGAGGAAGGCGAAACCCTCCCCAGAGCCTTCGCCAATCTGCCCTGGGGAAAATTCCTTCTCAACCCCAAATATGGTGATCAGTTAAACCCTGAGCATGTGGGCAAGTCTCACCAGCCAGTCACCCAAGAAAGAATTCTCTGTAATAACTCAGAACCCACCCCATCTACCCTCCCTTCTTAGGCCACTGGCATATCCACCACCAGTAGTAAAAAATCAGTCAATTACCAAACCAGGCCGTCCCATCATACCATCGCCTCCATAAATTTATCAAGCTCAGTTTGAAAGCACTTATGTTTTTTGCCCCCACAGTTCCCCTTGGAAGGCTATTCCAGAACTTTACTCCTCTAATGATTAGAAATCTGTGTCTAATTTCAAGCCTAAATTTCCTGATGGACAGTTTGTAACCATTTGTTCTTGTGTCCATATTAGTGCTGTACTCAAATAATTCCTCTCCCTCCCTGGTATTTATCCCTCTGATGTATTTATAGAGAGCAATTGTATCTCCCCTCAACCTTCTTTTGGTTAGGCTAAACAAGCCAAGCTCCTTAAGTCTCCTCCCTTAAGGCAGGTTTTCCATTCCATGGATCGTCCTTGTTGCCCTTCTTTGCACCTTTTCCAGTTTGAATTCATCCTTTTTAAACATGGGGGACCAGAACTGCACACAATATTCTAAATGAGGTCTCACCAGCACCTTGTAAATGCCACTAAAACCTCCCTATCTCTACTCGATATACCTCTTCTGATGCATCCTAGGACCGCATTAGCTTTTTTCACGGACACATCGCATCAGCAGCTCATAGTCATCCTGTGGTCAACCGGTACTCCCAGGTCCTTTTCCTCCTCAGTCCCTTCCAACTGATGTGTCCCCATCCTTCTATGCCAGCGGTGTTGCCAACCCCTGCCAGGTCCTGGCTTCTGAGTCTCAGCCAGAAAATTGAGATGCTCATTTGAAACCAGCCTTCAGCCCAGCCTCAATTGTAGAGCTCAGGATCTCTGCAGACTGGCATCTGTCCCCATCTGCCTGGGCATCTGATACCAGGCGCCACCCAACCCTCCCAGCCCAACTTCTCAAGGTGGCCATGGAGATCAGCTAGTCCTTCCCAGGCAGAACCCAAAGAGTTCTCCATGTGTCTGGCTGGCCATCCTGCCCATCGCTGTAAGCTTTTCCCTGGAAAATCAATAGCAGCAGCGAAATCCCAGGTGGGTTTCATGGGTCCCTGGTGGTCCTGCCTTTCCGTGGTCAATGCTGCTTGGGGTAGGGTGCCTGGGTCCCCTGGGTCAGTTACACAATCACAGACCCATAGGGTTAGATGGAACCACAAGGGGCACCTAATCTTCCCCTGCCATGAGGCAGGCTTTGTTGTGTCTAAACCATTCAAACCAGGCAGCTATCTAGCCTCCTCTTGAAAACCTCCAGGGAAGGAACCTCCATGACCTCCATAGCAGTCTGTTCCATTATCCTACTGTTCTTACAGTTAGGAAGATTTTCCTGAAATTTAATCTAAATCTACTTCACTGTAATTTGAATCCACTGCCTCTGGTCTTGCCCCCTGTGGCAAAAGAGAACAACTTTTCTCCATTTTCTTAAGGAAGCCTGTCAAATATCTGAAAACTGCTGCCTTGTGCCTCCTTAATCTCCTTTCCAAACTAAACAAACCCAGGTTCTTCAGCCTTTGCTCTTATGTCTTGCATTCCATCTCTTTGGTCATCTTTATCACTTGCCTCTGGATCTCTTCCATCCTCTGGTTCTCTACATCCTTACTATACATTGGTGACCAAAATTGGACCCACTTCTCCAGCTGAGATCTAACCAGTGCCAAGTAAAGCCATACTAGCGCTTTCCGTGACTTGCATGCTGTGCCTCTGTTAAAGCAACCCCAAACTGCATTTTCTCCTTTATTGACTCATGTTGAGGTTGTGCTCCATCACAAAACCCAGCTCCTTCTCCACAGGGCAGCTGCCCAGCCACCGTCCCCCTGTGTTTAGGCATTTGGTTTTTCTTCTCCGAGCAGAGGACCTGATATTGGTCTTTGCTGAACGTCATTTTCTTGTCTTTAGCCCAGTTCTCCAGTTTATCAAGATCCTGAATTTTAGCTCTGCCCTCCAAAGTGCTGGCAACCCCCCAGCTTTGTGTCAAGTGCCAACTTGATCAGTCTGCTCTCTGTTCCTAGAACCAGGTCATTAATAATGATATTAAACAACACCGGGGAGCCAGAACAGATCCCTGTGGTACCTCACTTCAGACCTTCCTCCAATCCCACCTCATTCCAGTCACAGTTTCTCTTTGCTTGCCATTGTTTAGCCAATTATGTATCCACTTCATGGTAGTTCAGCCAAGCCTGCATTTCTCCAGCTTCCTCCTAAAAATGTCATGTGGGACTGACTGAAAATCAGGTACACCGTGTCTACCTCTTTCCCCCATGCACTAACTCAGCCTCTGGCAGGGTTTGTGCTTGGTAAGGGGATCTAATGAAAGCCTGCATCTCACTGGTCAGTGCAGTCACTGTGTTGGGAAAATACAAGAGGTGTTCTGGGTAGCTCCTTCTCCAGGCCCTGCAGTTAAAGGCAGGACACTTACAGGTACATTCCTGGAGTCAAACTGCTCCAGATGGGAGACACAGGTAGATGAATCTCAACGGAGATCTCTTCATCTCCTGAGTCAAATGCTACTGAGGAGCTTGCGGAGGCTTCTGAAACTAACAGGAAGAGACAAACAGCAGCAGGGTAGGGACCCTGTTTTCTGATGAAGTTTCCAACCAACCAAATTGCGGTATGCAAATGAGCTGGACAGGAAGACCAATGCTGGGCCGAGTGATGTCCCAATGACGCTCCTTGCAGACAACTGTGACTATGTGCACAAACGAGGTCTTGTGAGGTGCCCTATAAAAGCTACAGACACGCTGGTTGTTAATACTATTGTCAAATGCTGGCATTAGTGGTGTGTGCGAAGGACAGTGAGATGTTACTGAAACAGGTTGGAGACCACACGGCGTCCCCTAGGGAAAGGTGATCAATGGGCCTAGCCTAGACAACGGAATGCAGGTTTACCTCCGCTGGCATATTAGCCATAAACAAAGCCATCAAGTGAAACCTTTGTAACTTGTAAGACCAAGATATCCCTTTGACCCCATCTTTATCCTTCACTTTGGGAGACAAAGAAACCAAGCAACTTGGTCTCTGAGATGGGTCCTGACCAGGCAGCCCAGTAAAAGGCCGGAAAGGAGACTGGGACTGAAAGAAACCATCTTGAATGAAGCCTATCTTGCTAGATAACATTTTAGATCCCTGGTCCCACTTTTATTTGTTTGTAGCTATCTCAGCCATAATCCCTTTCAGACAGGGTTAGTCTCCTTGGCTCTGGGAGGCTGTTGATGACAGAGCCCTGGCCCAAAGCTGCCAACCTAGGGTTACCAGGCAGATGGTGAGCAAACGCCTTTATTGGCTGGGGTGAACCCTAAACTTCAGAATGATTTAGCTCCTCCTGACCTGGCTCTGACCTTGCCAATGTTAGTTAAATCCAGTGGCTGGATCCTCATTTACTAGTGCTCCATTGACTTCACTAGGGATTTTAGCACTTGAGGGGCCAACCCAACAGTCGTTAATAACGTCACTTAATTACAACCTAATTGCTTTGAATGTAGCCTACGCATGCTATTTCACTGAGCTGTGACTCTCCGGGGAGTATGCAGAGTCTGTGATACTCTATTATTAAGATCATACAGGACCCAAAAAAAAAGCGAGACACTAAGTGCTGAAGTTTTAAAAAATAATGATTTTTTAAATGTTTATTCTGTTGAAGAACATATTTCATCAGGAAGATGACCTAGAAAATGCAATTAATCAGCCAAATTTGGAAGCAAAATTTATTCGTTAAAGTGTAAATCGGAGGGATTTTAATCCTGCTTTAAATCCAGCTGTAGAGTCGTCACCAGGGCTTCAAAAATGTTAAATAACACTGGCCCTGGGATAGACCTTCCTCAAGACACCCACTGTGACCTTTTGCCATGTCAGGACCTGGTTCTTTATTCCTCCTCTTTGTTCTCTGACCCTATCCCAGTCAGGACAGAGTGTTATAACAGGCATCACCCAGTGGTGCTCTTACAGGGCTTTTTTCATAATGTGCAAGCAAATGTTCAGGTTTGGGAAGATATGTTTGTTGTCAGTTGGGATATACAAAGTTCTGGGTAGAGGGCACAGCAAGGGTGTTTGCTCTGCCATGGGTTCTGATTTGTCAATTCTTGAGGCAGAATCAATCCATTGACATTGACCTGTGGTGTTGGGTTAAGATACCTGGGAGAGGGTCCTAAATGGCGCAGGCATGGAGCCCAAGCCTCAGTTTAGACCTTAAATAAGCTTTTTTTGCCCAAATTTTTCCATGCATAGATCTTTCTCCAAGGAGGATATTTTTGCACCATTTGAATTGATTCAGGCAAGCTGCTTTGTAGTTCTGAGACATGAGAATCCTGGTGTTTGTGAAGATTGCCCTTGCATCCTTCTATCTATTCATTGCTAAAACCCAGCCTGCCTGTGGAACGTCACACTTGCTTTAGTCACCAGCTGCCAGTGAGAACTAGCACACAGGGCTATTTTTACCAAGTAGAGAGACAAAAGCCTTTAGTGCTTGAAACTCCAGATCGCCTGGGAGGTACATGAGGGTCTGTGTGACTGTTGAGGCTTCCATCTGCAGCCTCAGAAATGCTAAGGAGAAAGATTATCACTTCGTCTGGGAGATGGAGCCCACTTTGAGCCTGGTTTTGATCCATTCTGGCTTGCTGAATTAGTTCCTCTTTGCCAGAAACAGTTCATGTGCCACTCCAGCCCAGAGCTAATTGTTTTTTAAATGAAATGTAGCATGGCCAACCTGAGCATTCAGAAACCATATGGTTGGCGCCCCAAACTGTTAGACTGGCATCAGAGTCATGAGATTTTTAAAATAATAAATGCCAGCTTCGTTTTATTTACCTTTTGCTGGGGGAACCTTTAGGGTTAATATTTTCAAACTTTTCTCCCCTATGTGAGGACTAGATACTTACTAAAAGCTGGGATTTTCAGGTGACTGACTCCAGGAGCTGGGACTTTAAGAACCCGCTCCAGATTCATAAACATAGCGATATAGGTGATATAGGCATGCAAGATCAAATGGACGAGCCATTTGGCTGCGTCTACACTTGTAAATTAAGTCAACTTAAGCTTGCTGAAGTTGACTTCATTTACCCTGCGTCTACACTACAGTTTCCTTAAGTCAACTTAAGCAACTTGCTTAAGTCGACTTAAGCAAAATAAAGTCGACTTAATGAAAATTAAGTCAACTTTATTAAACCTACTTTTAATTCGATTTAGGGCTTAAGTCGACTCCCTAGAGTTGACTTAAGCCAGTGTAGACGTGGGGTAGCCCTAAGTCGATTTAGGGCTACCCCAGGACTACACCAATGCCCTCTCTGCCAGGTTCCCCCCAAAGTCAACTTAAAATTTAGGTGTAGATTCACTAAGTCAACTTAGTTAAAGTCGACCTAAATTTTCAAGTATAGACATAGCCTTAGAGACCAGTGGGATTGGTACACGTGGCAAGTTTTTGTTCCCTTTATGGGACTGGATCTGCTTTCCAAAGCACCTATAACGCAAGGACCCCTTACAGGAAATATGTCAGCCACTGGTGATGCCATTGCCCCTGTAAATGAGATCAGCATCATTTGTGCCTGCAATACCTGGCCTGGGAACGAAGGGGGAGTTAAGCCCCCTGGAGTTGTCCCACCCTAGAAGAGGGTGGAGAGACCTCATTACAGCTCCTCCAGGCCTGGGAGAGGGGGGTGAAGAACTCCAGGAGGAGTCAAGGCGAGGCTTTAGGGATGAACTGATGGGGTGCTGAACTGAAAGGCAGCTGTGTGGGGGCAAAACGGATGCAGGGCCCTGGGCGGACAGGGTTGATTTGGGGGTTGGGGGCTAGAATGAATTGTTGGGTGGGGAACAGGCAGATGTGGGGATTAATGGAGCACCCATAGGCAGGGTCAAAATCCCCTTCCCCACAGATCTGGAAGAGCAGGGGACACTCACTGAGACCCCCATGCCTGTAGGCGGGGGCAAATTCAGGATTTTGGGGCTGACACAGGATCTTTGATCACCGGAAAGCAACAATGCTGCGACTGGGTTGGGGGGGTGCAAATAAAGGCTCTAGCTCCAGGAAGGATCAGGAGAGGGCTGGCTAGAACATTCTCCGGCAGCTGCAGTCCCAGATTCATAGGGTTGCCATGTGGCTAGTTTTTCATTGGCCTGGCTGGTTTTTTGCTACTGGCAAGTTGTCAGTTGCAACATGCCTTCCCCCTGGTAACTTACAAGCAATCTGTAAGCTACCTGAGAGAAGGTGGAGGTAAGATCTTTTATTGGACCAACGTCCGCAGGCGAAAGAGACATGCTTTGGGCACTATGCAGCTCACCTTGGGGCCCAGCAAGGTGCAAATGACACTTGTAAGTTATTTGTAAGATACAAGAGGAAACAAACCAACCTCGGCCTATTGCAACCAGCAACTGTGCTGCAGGCAGGTGTGGGGTCCTGGCACCCATGCAACAATGGGTGCACGGGTCACTCACATGGCCGATGGGAATGACATGGCTCCTGTCCTCCCCACTGCTCCCAAAGCCAGTCTGCTTCTGCTGGTCATTTTCCCCCGAGGGGAAAGGCCCTGGGAGATCCATTCACAGAAATTAAGGCTAAACACCTGGCAACTGCTACCCAGAACAAACGCTTCCAGCAGCTCCTGCTATGAGCCTGCTGGGATCTTCCTGTGTTGCGACAGGGCTTTGCTGGTAGCAATTGTAGCTTCGGGAGCGTCAGAGCCAGGCTTCCACATGCTCGCTGTTGCAAACTGCGGTGGCAAACTGACCTTCTGTGATAGGCTGAGGTCAGTTCACCAAGGGAGGCTTCTCTTGAATTAACGATGGACATGAATCCTGCTGCTAGGGGCTTCACCTGCTAATGGAGTTGATCTTGGTCTGCTGTGCTGCCGAATGTTTGTGCCACCTAGACCATTCTTCGGGGAAGAAGCAGCTTTTGTTAGCAGGGCAGAGGAGCCCTGGGGTATCTGCCTTTGCCCTGCTCTGAGCAGGGGTTGGACTTCACTAGATAGCGCCTGGGTTAAAGGGCCTCGGGGCCTAGGCTCCCTACCACTTTGAGCCCCCCTGGCCTGGGACCCAAGCCCCACACCACTGTGGGGCCCCCCTGAGGTCCTGGGCCCAAACCACGGGGGCCTGGAAGGCTGTGCTGGAGACTGCACCATGTGCCAGCTGGCCCCATCCCCAGAGCAGAGCAAACATGTGCCGGCCTGGGGTGGGGCGGGAGTGCAGCGCCGCAGAGCCCAGCCTCTGGCTCTAGGACCTTGTCCCCTCTCCCAGCACCAGCAGGGATTGGGAGGGCACCTACAGGGCCGGATCATGCAGGGGCCTTAGGGGCTGGAGCCTGGGGCTCCCTTTTAGGCTGGGTCCCAGGGTTTCAGCCCCTATAGCCCCTGCATTGATCCAACCCTGCCTGAGGTTCCTTCCAATCTTAATCTTCTAGGATTCTCTGATCTGGCACCTAGAGGGCATCAAATCAGTGGCATAAGGTTTGGGCATTGGTTTGATATCCTGCCCCTTTAAATGTTTGAGTGCCCTCCCCATCTCCAGGACATGTCAGAGGGGATTTAGGGGTGGACCTTTATGCCAACACTTGACACACTCTCTCAGTGTCAGTTCTCAACACTATATGCAGGCACTAGAAGAGCAGCTGGATGTTGCCACTGAAAGTCTCAGTGATTAAATGGTTACGTGTTGACAGTTCAGTGTCCATTGTTAGGTTTCAGAGTCATCACTTCATTGAGATAACAGTTCTTGTCTCAGGCTGGATGCAAACACAGGCAGATGTCACTGCATTGTCACTTTGGAGTAGGTTACCGTGTGGAAAGTTTTTTTTGCAAGTTAGAAAGAGAATTTAAAAAAAGAAAAAGCTAGAGGAAATTTTAGCTTTTGGGGAATGGTTCTGTGATGGGTGGGCAGATTCTGCCACCAGGAACTCATGCAGTACAAAAGAATGGATTAGTATCAGGGTTTCTGGTGTGTAATTTACCCCCAAATTTCATTCAATGCTGCAGAGTCATGCTCCAGAATCTCAGCTTTCCTTTTTAAACAAAATTACATTTCTAGCCCTTACGGCTGGCAAACAGACCTCAAGAATGTGCAAAGATTCTAACAGCGCCTGTCCACTTCCGCAAAGGACCTGAAGCATCAGCTGTGAGAAGCATGAATTGCTCTCATCATCTCACTCAGCACCAAGTGGACTGCCATTGGGTGATCCCAGAGTTTCCTGACAACAGAGTTCCACATTTGTGCCACAAAGCAAGTATTTTAAACGACAGAGCCCCGGTCGCATGGGTGTGTTTGGGGAGACAGGCTGGGAACCAAGAGTGTTTCACTGAGCTATGTCAATTGACACTGCTGCAGAATCTCCCACTGGCTGGACAGCTCAGTGTATGCTCCCCGTGCAATGGGGTGGCAGAAAGGGGCTGCTGTGATCCTGACGTGTGTAAAGGGGCATAGTGAGGAGGAGCGTGGAGGTTATTTCACGTCATGTATGGCGCTGATGAGACCAATACTGGTGCCCACCTTTTAAAAAGACCATTGGAAAGCTGGTGAGGGTGCAGGAGAGAATCAGAGACAGGATTCAAGGGCTGGAGAAAATGCCCGCTGGCAAGAGACAGACAGAGCTCAGGTTACAAGCGAGAAGACAGAGAAGGGCCTTCATGCCGGCATACAAGGTCATTACAGAAGCTGCCCAGCACACCAACCCCCTCAGTGCCAGGGAAGATGCATCATGGAGGCGGGCAGCGTAGGTGCTTCGGCCACTCAGCCACATGACTGTTAGACACGTGGCTAAAGGAACAGGCATTTGACTCGGGCGGGCAGGAACAGCGGAAGGTGGATATCAGATATCAGAGACTTGAGCGGTTTGCGTTCAGAGTGAGGGACTGCAGGTGCTGTCTGGTCCCTGGTCTAGTCCCAGTGAGCATTGGGTTCTTCAGGTCAAGCAGTAGGTGCTTGCAGGTTTCCAAAGGCTGGACTGAGGGCTTGGCGACTTCTCCCTCTCTGTCCAGCCTGGCTGAGAGGCCGTGAGGAGCTGTCTCTCGCTGTGGCTGTTGCTGTCGCATAATCTGTGGCCCTGGCCGTGGTGCATGCATGGGAGCCCTTTTCCCAGAAGGGGTCTGGGCCCTGAGAATCATGTCAGTGCCAGGTACAATCTGACACAGCTGGCCAGGTGCCCCGCTAAGGCTTTGCTCCTCCTGAAGGATGTGGCACATAAGGGCCCAGTGATCTAACCAGGTTGGGGAATTTCCAGTATTCCCGGGATCTCAGGCACAGGCACACTCCCCAGGTTTCCCACAATTCCTGGTTTGGCCTGGGTCCCAATTCCCCCATCTTTCCCTGGCCCCAGGGTCCCTACATGCCATCAATAGGACCAGGCAGCCCAGAATCTAATGAGAATTAAGAATGGAATCAAACCTGCTTTTCCTACTGGGGTGGGATCTGGTTGAGGGTGGGGAATGCTTTGGCTCAGTGGCTCTTGTGTTGAGCCTGGGTGCCTAGTAGTGTAAGCTGCCCCAGGAGCTGTGTGAGCCAGCAAGTCGGACTCACTGTAACGTTTCAGCTCTAGCTCTTGCAATCCAAGGAGCTTTGGTGCCAGCTGGCAGAGCACACAGAGGACGTCTGGATCACAGGATCCCCCTGGTATTTGCGGTCTAGTTCACCAAAGAGTCTCAGGGAAGGTTTCTGCGAAAAGCTTGTGTCATGGTGGGCATCACAAGCATTGTGAAATGCTTGTGCAGATAATATGTAAAGAGTTATGTGTCTTTACTGGAAATTACATGCGTATGGCCTGGCAGTTAAAGGCAGATGACCCAGAGATAGCAGGCCTTGAGAATGCCTCCACCACCCAGGATACAGGAGACGTATCTCCTTAGTGGACTGTTGTGTATTGTGTGTCCTACAATGGAAGTCAATTTACAGACCTTCACCCAAAGCACAGCCGACCTGTGGAACTCCCTGCCAGGGGATATTGTGAAGATCAAAAGTATAACTGGGTTCAACAAGGCAATAGATAAGTTCATGAGGCTAGGTCCAGCAATTGCTAATAACTAGGGCCAGCCCAAGGGTTTTTGGCACCCTTGGCAAACTATGTCTTTGGTGCCCCCTCCACCCACATTTTATGAGATAATATTTTAATATATTTTTAAATAGATAAAAACAATTCAATTCTGTCTAATTGGGTGCCCCATTAAAGCCTGGTGCCCTAGGCAACTGCCTATTTCACTTATATGGTTGGGCTGGCCCTGCTAATAACCAAGACAGTTGGGAATGCAACTCTATGCTTTGGGCGTCTCTAGGCTCTGACTGCCAGAGGCTGGGGCTGGACAACAGGGTGGCTCATTGGATAATTTCGCTGTTCTGTTCATTCCTACTGAAGCATCTGGGATTAATCAGTCAGAGACAGAAGGCTGGGCTAGACGGACCATTGGTCTGATCCAGTCTAGCTGTTCTTACGTTCTTATGCTAATGAAGAGACTGTGGGGATCTCAAGAGAAAAAGTTAAGAGGATGAGGTGAACACAAGGGAGCCAATCCTGTTCACAGGCAAAGAGAAAGGAGCACCCTATATATCGAGAGGTGCCAAAAGATGCCTGGGCATCCTTCATCAGGGGGGCAAGGGGCCAGTGGGCCTGGTCTCATGAAAGGAAAATTTCTGCCCTTCTGATTGTGCGAAGGACTTTGGGAGAAATCTTATTAGACAAGAGGGCCTCTTGTTAGTTGAACTGCGGCTCTAGGATGCGTGCTGTGATTTCGTCTGATAGGCAAACCTGGCTTTCCACCAATCCTACTTGGATCAGGGTTGCATGTTCAATAAATGCCTCCTAGATGTCTCTATGGACATAGTTACATTCTGTGTGTTAAGTCGTGCCGTGTCCTGAGACGACACTGAAGCTGGGCTGTGCCGCTCCTTTGGGAGTAGTGTATGCGTGACAGCTGCCAGTGGATCAAGGTCTGGCCACTGCAGGGTCTGCTTGGAGGGCCTGGGGTGTGGCTATTGCACTCTCATATCCAGCAGGCCAGCCTCCAGGCCTCCTAGCCCCCTTGGTTGATCATCGAGGGCCTTTTCCTGAGTCAAGGCAAAGTCCCATTGCTCAGGGATTGGCCAAGGCTAGGAAACACCCAGCCTCCATTTTCCTTTGCTTACTTGCAGCAATGGACAAAGGGAGGATGTTAATCCTGGGTATCTCCCTTCAGGGCAATCGGTTTTCCTCACTATTGCAGCTGGTTCCACCAGGTAGTTAAATGGGCCATGTCCCCATCCACTGGCTGGTTCATGGAAGATAATAACCTACCACGGCAGCCAGCTAGTGGAGTTACCTCTGTAAGTCAAGTGTTAATGAGCCAGTGCAAAGGGTGTAGGGTCTATTCCTGCTGATGGCCATAGGGTAGGAGGTTACTTGTGGTAGCCATATAGGGCAGTTGAATCCCCAGTGGGATTTGGTTGAAGGCCAATACATGATGCCTGGGGATGAGAGATGGGTGTGGAGGGAACATGAAGGATGTTGCCAATTGAATGCGATCAGTGTTGACATGAGGAAGCAGCTTGGCCATGAGAGGGTTAGAGGGAGATGTTCCCTGTTAAAGGGAGATGGCAGGGCAAAGAGCAGGGCTCTTTATTTCTTGTTGCAGCCAGGGTAAAGAGATTCTGTAGGAAGAAATCCAACTTGCTTTTTCCAGTGGAAACGCCCAGGCCTGTCTTCCCGGCACTGACTGGGGAGCTATATGGAGGACCAGAGAACTTGGTGCTCCCTGCTGCTTTTCATCCATTGCTCTCAAAGCACTTTGCAAAGGATGGGAGTGTCATTATCTCAACTTTACAGATGGGGAAACTGAGGCACACTGCAGTGCTGTGACCATGGCACCCATGGCAGAGCTGGGAACAGCACTCAGGTCTGCCGGCCCAGTGTTGTATTCCACTAGTTCACACTGCCTCCCAGTGTTGGCTTTTAGCTGCAAAGAACAAAGACTAGAAAGGGCAGCAAATAGGTGTCCCGGGAGCACCATTTCAGTCCCATCTTCTCTGAAGCAAAATCCCCTCATTTCTGCTCCCTTCCCCCCCGCTCCCCTCCCAAGCTCATCTGTGACAGCCCCCGCAATAGACAGGAGGAATGAAGCATGGACTGCCAGGGACTGGGCCCTGGCGCCATTTACCAAGCTAAATGCTGCCCATTTTCTACTCTCCCGTTTTCAATCAGCCACTGGCTTCTGTGTTGACACCAAGTAATTACATTGCAAAAGTCATGAGGGAGCTGGAGATCCTGTTGCAGGGGCTGGGACAGGTAGAGATCTCAGTGCCTAGACAGGCATGAGAAGCGGCTTGGGACTGTGGCAGAAGCAGGTTATTTGGACATTTCTGCTCAAGAGATCGGCATTAGCAATGTTGACTTGGAATTAGCCATCAGTGGGGACCAGAGTTAATACACCAAGGCTGTGTTACAGCTGTTTCACAGCAACAGTCCAGGTTCTCTGCAGACTCAGGCAGCCATCTTGGCATCATTCACCCTTACGTCATATTTGGATGGGTTTGCTCTGTCAGCATAAAGACTGGAAATAGATTAATAAAAAAAGACCAGAAGCAAACATGTGGGACTCGATGACACGGCTTCAGAAAGGCAGGGACGCTCGCTGCTCTGGCCATGGGGTGACCCAGGCGCACAGTGAGACAGCCAGAGAAGTGGAGCTTTGCAGGGCGGGAAGGCCCATAGGAGGTATCGCTGCACCTGCTTGCATCACCTTGTGTCACCTCCCTACCTATCCTCCTGCCTTGTCCCTGTGTGAGCTGTGTGTGGCTAGTCCCTCAGGCACTACAGAGTTGGCCTCTTGGATCTGCTCAATGGGCTAGGGCTGATGGCTGGAGTGGAGCAGACAGCAGAGTGCAGGTTGGTCATGTGCCTGGATCCACCACCAAAGGACCCAGGTGCTTCCACCAGAGCCTTAGGGGCATTAGCAATTGTGGGAGTGGACCAGGTGGTGAGGGAGAACTGACAAGCCAAGGAGACCTCCCCCTGCTTCACACTAGAGCTGATCTCCAGTTATTAGTGGCCCTTGCTCTAACCACTAGCCCCACAGCCACCCTTGGCAATCTGTGGCCCCACAGAGCAATGGTTGGCTCTCCTTGCTGGCCGGTGTGGCTCTAAAGCCCTGAGCCTGCTGTCTCAGCTCCTCCAGGGTGCGAAGGGCCATCTTTGCTGGTGCACGTGGGTCGAGGAGGCACTGAACCAGTTTTCCACCACCTGTCCCAGCATATCCTGGGGATGCTGGCTCTTGCTGGCTCAGAGTTCCACTCAGGAGCCAGATGGGGAGTTGGAAACCTTGAACTGGTTGTCAGGGGGACTACGGAGCAGATGCAGCTGAGCTCCTAGAAGTCACAAACCCATTCACATGCAAATGTACAAGAGAGGGAGTGGGACCAGCATGGGGCCAATAGGGGACCCAGCCAACACATCCTCCCCGATGCCAGCAGCTGCTTCTTGCTGTGTGCCCATGGCAGTGGGAAGGGCTCTCAGGACACATGGGCACGGCAATGAGGGGGTGACTGCACCTCGTGTAGACATCCCCATGCTGGCTTTCATCTGGCTAGCTCAGGTGCTGGAGCATTGAAACCTCAGCAAAACAACAAGCCACTAGAGTGACTGCCCAGAGCTCCAAGCCAGCTTGTACGGGCCAGGCCAGAGCAGTCACCCAAGCCAACTTGAGTGCAACAAGCTGGGGAACACGTACATGAGAGGCAACCACACAGCACAACAGGAGGTGCAGACAGACCCACGTGTGCTCAATACCCGAAGACAGACCCACAGGCGCCCTGTACCGATAGACAGTTACGTAGGTGCCCAGTGCCTGCAAACAGACCTGTGGGTGCTCTGTACCTTCAGAGACACCGATGGGCACCTTGTACCTGCAAGCAGACCAACAGGTGCCCAGTGCCTGCAGACAGAACCATAGGTGCCCAGTACCTTCAAGCAGACCCATGGGAGCCATGTACTCGCAGACAGACCCACAGGCACAATTGTACCCAGGGGCACCATGTACCCACAAACAGACCAGTGGGCACCCTATAGCCACAGACAGCCAGACCCACGGGCACCTGTGGCAGGTTCCCTTGGAATCTGGAACTGGAGTGCCACTGTGCCCCCTTCACTGTCCAGTCTGGGCCACCTCTTACAATACTTTGCTGGCGACAAGGCATTGTTATCACTCAGCACACTGGTACAGGAAGTCCACACTCAGTAAGGTGGCATATGGAATCTCTCAGAGCAAGGCAGCAGCTCCCTGCCCTGCACCCCAAAGTCACACCATCCTGCCCTGGTCAGTAGCCTGACCAGTATACATTCATTACCCCATCCCTTCCATCCCACCCACCCAGTGTGAAGTGGACATACATGAACCTTTGTAACTGAGCGGAGATTTTCCAAATACTTCAGCTGAAACATACTTTTTAGTTAAAATATTAAACAGGTTTGTTAATGACAGAAAGATGGACTCTTAGGCTATGTCTACACTTGGAAATTTAAGTTGACTTTAGCTAAGTCGACTTAGTGTGTCTACACTTAAATTTTAAGTCGACTTTGGGGGGAACTTACAAAGTCGACCTAAAGTGTCCACACTGGATGCCTAGGTCGACTTCTAGGGGCTAGGGGGACCTAGGGTAGGTCCATGGGGGAAAGGGGGGCACCTCTTTCCCAGTACATAGGTACAATGGGGCAAAGGGGGACAGGGACCCTGGCAGGGAGGGCATGCCAGGCTCCCCCTGTGCCCCCCCTGGCAGGGAGGGCATTGGTGCAGTCCTGGGGTAGCCCTAAGTCGACTTAGGGCTACCCCACGTCTACACTGGCTTAAGTCAACTCTAGGGAGTCGACTTAAGCCCTAAGTCGAATTAAAACTAGGTGTAATAAAGTCAACTTAATGAAAATTAAGTCAACTTTATTTTCCTTAAGTCGACTTAAGCAAGTTGCTTAAGTCGACTTAAGGAAACTGTAGTGTAGATGCAGGGTAAATTAAGTCGACTTAAGCAAGTTTAAGTCGACTTAATTTACAAGTGTAGACGCAGCCTAAGTGAGTATAAAGTGGTGGACATATGTGATCACAGACAGCTACCAAAGAAAAGAAAGATAAATGCACAAACTAACCATCCAACAATAGTACATAGCTGGATGAAGTAGTTTTTCTCACCCCACTAGATGGTCTAGTTCTCAATGCACAAGCTTCTCATTACTTGTTACTCAATGCTCTCATTGCTTCCAGTGGAGGTGGAGGAGAGAGGCCTGGGCATACAGCTGTGTAGCAAAGGGATGTGACCTCCCTCTGCAACAGACAGACAGGGAAGGCAGTCTAGCTGCACCATGGTGGGTGGAGCTGGAATAGCCACACCCACTCTGCTGGAAGCAGAGGGGTGGGGCAGAAAGTATTAAGGGAGAGCCCAGGAGCTCAGTTGGGCTAGAGTTGCTGGAGGAGAAGGATGTTTCCCTGCCACCCTTGGGAATGGAGCCTGAGGGCTACAGCATCAAGAACCAAAAGGCCCTTCTGGGGCCAGCCCTCAACCGCAGGAAGACCAAGGATGACCCCGAAAGCCTGGCACCCTAAGGGGAGGTGGTAGGAAGCAGGAAAAGCAGATGATGGTCTGGTTGTGTTGTGGCCAATGCTGGAATCTTCACCCACTGTTCGGGACCTGTGTTGGGACACAGTGGAGTCAGGTGGGTCTACATCCCTCTGCTACCCCTCCCCAGGGCTGGGACCACTGGAATTTTAGCTGTGGCCATGAAGAAGGTCCCAGCTCCCCTAACTCAAGCCCAAAGCCCTGGGCTGGAGATTAGACAGAACAGACTCCTGTATGTCCTGTGCTGGCCAGACCCTGAACACACAGAGGCAACAGCAGGTAATGGCCCCATCAGTGGCCCAGAGGCTCAAGCTGCCCCATCCCCTTGTGCTGGGGGAGATATGCAGCCCCCTGTGGTGGCTGGGGATGACACCAGGAGGAACAGTGGGAGACTGGACCAAGGGAATCTCAGCCGGAGATCAGAATCCAGGCACCTCTTTCTAAGCAATTTGCCTTAGCGGAGCCAGAAAGCAGAGGGGTGAAGGACTCCCTGGAGGGGGTCCTAGCCAGAGCACTGCAGGAACTCAGCCGGGACTAGCAGACCAGGCCCGCCTGTCTGGCTGACACCCAGAGCGATGGGCAGTTTGCTAATGGTGCCTAAGCAGAGCTCACCACTAACAGGCTGCCCATCGCTCCAACCATCAGCCAGAGAGAGACAGCACCACTCCTTGGCAGAGAGGGAGCTGGGGACAGCTCTGGAGGTAAGGCATGTACAGCTACTCCTAGAGAGATGCAAGGGACTCCCAGGGGATGAGTGTGGCAAAGAGGAGACAGCTGGCTCTGTAGCAAGAGTCTATGCAGTGCTGGGTGGTTGCAGATATCTTCCTGCCTTAGGCACTTTTCTGGTGCCCATCACCTTGGAATCTAGGCCCAGCACAATTTGTAGTGCCCTGCTCCTCTTATCACCTGTGGGGCAGAGTAGGGATTTGAACCCAGGTCACATAAACCCTGCACTGTTGCCCTACCCACTAGGATACCCTCCATCTAGCTAGCCCCCATCAGGGCTTCCCCATCTCCTATTTCTGTCCAGACTCGCTCATGTCTCTGTTCTCTGTAAGCTGAGTTCAGTCGGACTGAGGACTTGTGAAATCAGACCCCCATTATGTGGCAGACTGGGCCCCAGGAGGAAAATGGATCTGCCCCTGGCACACACGGGTCGGCGCCAGGACTTGCTGTCTGGCAGGGTGGTTGGATCAGAAATATGCACCATGAGCTGGTGGGTTACTTTGTGTGCAGTTCCCAAGGCCAGCTGGGTCCCACTAACAGGTCCCTCGTGCTCACAGGAGGGAAGCCCAGGGTCAGCACTGTTTGGGCTGACACAGGGACACCACATGTGTTTGAGAGCAGGGCTGCAGAAGAGCAAAAACACCATCCGTGCAGCCGTGCGGCGCTACCTCCTGCAATGTCCTGGGAGAGGAGCCGTTTGATGCTTGATTTCCTCCCATCTGCTGGTACATTAGCTGCCACTGTTTCCTGCTGACACCAACAGCTGCTTTCATAACTTCATTTTGTGCTCTGGGAAAGCTTTCTGTGGCAGGTGAACCTGTGCCCTCCCGCGAGTGACTGATTGCCTGTCAGGAACACACCCAGCCCAGCTGGAAAGCCTGAGACTTTGGGCACTGCCTGATCCCATCCATCCTGCTGCGCTGGGAGAACTGGGATGTGGATTGAAAGAACCAGCTGAGAACAAAATCATACCACCTTTCCCTTCCACCACAGCTTCCAGATGAAAACCTGTAATGGTATTAATCAGGCCTCACCCTGTCCTGATAAGGCAGTGATATGGGGAAACTGAGGCTCAAAGCGGGGCCGTGACTCACACAAGCGGTGAGAAGAAAACCCAGGGGTCTTGATGCCCAGCCTCTTGCCAGTAATCCCTAGAAACAATATTCCCTCCCTGTGCCAGGACAGGCCCTCAAGAGTACCTGGAAGTCCTAGTATTACAGGGCAATCAACGCAACAGTGCACCCAACCTCCCTACCTGTTCCAGTTGCCCGTGACCCTGCCGTTCCTTGTCTGACTGCAAAGGAAAGTGCTGGGGATTGCGTTCCCAGCAACTGTTGCCCCAAGTATGGTACCAGCTGCAGAGGTCACTGTCCAAGAGCTGTTCCCTGCCGAGGATGGCAGCGGCCATCGGGCTGTGTGGTACAGTGGATCTCTGGAGACCAAACACATCACACACAGACTCTCTCCTTCTCCTGTAAACTACTTTTCTTTGGGTGCCACCAAAATAATTTTGTTTCTGAGCCCACAAAGTACAATATGAGTCTTTCCATTAGTTCTCTGCATCTACGATAAGTCCCCAAACTCCTCAGCTTTGATTCTTTGTTTCCATGTTCATTTTACATTTCTCCCTCCTCCCGCTTTGCTCATCTCACTCCCGCTTAGCGTTTCCTGAACCCTGCCCTAGAATCCCCACTTCTCCTCAATTTTGTGCAGTGAGGAGAGCCACCAAAGAACTGACACTGACAAGATCTGGTCAGTTTCAGAGTAACCTTTTGGGGCTCATCCAGACCAATGCTGTTTGATTCTCTCACGTCTTGCCCTTTAACTTCGACTGTCGTGGAGTCCTAACTCGGTGTGTTGACGCCAGCAGCCAGACCACCGAGCAGCCACACTGGCTTCTACCCACCTCTTACTGGCTATGTCTACACTTGTTAATTTAGGTCGACTTAGCAAGTCTACACCTAAATTTTAAGTCGACTTAGGGGGGACCTTACAAAGTCGACCTAGAGCGTCCACACTGGACACCTAGGTTGACTTCTAGGGGCTAGGTGGACCTGGGAGAGGTCCACGGTGGCAGGGGGGACACCTCTTGCCCAGTGCCAGGGGGCTCAGCCTTTGCCCCATTGTACCTGGGTACAATGGGGCAAAGGGGGACAGGAACCCTGGCAGGGCATAGGGGCAGGGTGGGCAGGGCTCTGCCCTGCCCTGTGGGGGGGCATGCCAGGCTCCCCCTGTGCTACCCCCCCAGCAGAGAGGGCAGTGAGGAAGTCCTGGAGAGCCCTAAGCCAACTTAGAGTCGATTTAGGACTACTCTGCGTCTACACTGGCTTAAGTCGACTTTAGAAAGTCAACTTAAGCCAAAAGTCGACTTAAAAGTAGGTTTAACAAAGTCGACTTAATTTTCCTTAAGTCGACTTAAGCAGCTTGCTTAAGTCGACTTAAGGAAAGTGTAGTGTAGATGCAGAGTAAATTAAGTCGACTTAAGCAAGCTTAAGTCGACTTAATTTACAAGTGTAGACGCACCCACTCTTTGCAGGGTGACTCCAAACAACCTCTTGCGGGGCCAAGTCCCCTCAAATCCAGATCCCTGAGTCCTTAACTGCCAGATGCACAGACTTTTCCCCTTTGATTTGTCACCCCTGAGGTCTGATAGCTGCCCTGAGTGCCCCATGATCAGCACACGCCTGACCATGCAGTGTGTGCACCAGACAGCTTCTGAGATGAGCTGGTGAGGAAAAGCAACACAGAAACTAGACACCAAGAGGCAACCTCAGACCTTACACTTCTGTATTAGCCAAATTCCCTTTTCTAACCATTACCAATTGGCTCAGAACAGTTCCCCAATGTGTTTCTGTCCTAGAGAGGAACTCCCCATATTCCATGGACAGCACCCCACTGGGTTGCTGGCCCTCTGTGTCTGGAATCTGATGTCTCTCATCCTCTTCTCTTTTAAGGGCCTGCAGAGATTTTTTCTTCCTCTCAGACTATGATGATTCAGGGTGGGGGCAGTTGGGCAGTTCCCTCTTCTCTCAGTTTCCCCAAGACTGTGGGGGGTGGGTTTCCTATTAGGGGCATAGCTTTGAGTGGGCCTGTGTGGGCCACAGCCCACCCACTCTGAAAGCAGGTCCATTCAATCAGATTTTAAGCAATTCATTTTGTGTTTTTTATCAGCCACTGTGACACAAGGCTTGTGCCTCCCCGTATCAACCACAGGCCCTGCCAAAATATCAGTTCTGGCTATGCCTTCTTTTCAGTTTCAGTGTCTTTCCATTAACTTCAATGGGCCCCTGGTGTGTCTTCCTGAGCCATGCAATGCTGGGTGCCTGCCATTAGTCTTGTGGAAACAACTGGGGAGGCGGGGGAGGCCTCTGATTGCAGCACCCCCCTGTTGTGAGGTGATGCTGTAGTTGCAGCAGGGTGACAGTAACAATGATTTGCACCTAGACACATGCCTACAGTCATAGCCAGAACCCGCGCATGGTTCTGCTAACCACCAGCCAGTTCAGACCACTACAAACCTTCCTGACAGACCTTACCTGCCATGTATGATCTGGAGGATGGGGTGTAGACACCCTCAGCGAATCTGCAGATGTCACTAAGCTGTGGGGAGAGGTAGATACCTTGGAAGCCAGGGATAGGATACAGAGTGACATAGGCATATTGGAGGATTGGGCCAAAAGAAATCTGAGGAGATTCAACAAGGACAAGTGCAGAGGACAGAAGAATCCCATGCACTGCTACAGACTAGGGACCTACTGGTTAGGCAGCAGTTCTGCAGAAAAGGACCTGGGGGTTACAGTGAACAAGAAGTTGGACATAAGTCAACAGTGTGCCCTAATTACCAAGAAGGCCAATGGTACATTGGGCTGAATTTATAGGAGCATTGCCAGAAGATGGAGGGAAGTGATTATTCCCCTCTGTTTCTCATTAATAAGACCACCTCTAGAGTATTGGGTCCATTTTTGGGCCCCCCCCCCCCACTACAGGAAGGATGCAGATAAACTGGAGACAGTCCAGTGGAGGACAACAAAAATAATGAGGGAGCAGGGAACTGCAACGCAGTACTGGGTCCTGATCCATAGTTTGAAAACCACTGAGCTACACTGTTCTCAGTGGTGGCAGATGACAGAACTAGGAGCAATGGTCTCAAGTGGCGGTGGGGATGTTGATGCTCCTGGCTGCATCTGGGGTCGCGCATTGGGTAACTCAAAGGAGTGGAAGGCCATAGCGCCGATGAAACTCCTTTGCTACAGACTCAGAGGCAACTGGGACACAATAACACCAACCATATAAGGATGTTCCCCCGGTTTCAGGAAGCAAAGTAGATAACAAGCCTTGAAAGTACCAGTGGAAATCGGTCAAAGTTTGTTCTCTAAGAGAAGGGGGAGAGTACTTCCACCACGTACAAGGAGAAAAGTATTGAAGCAAACAACCTGTCTATATAAGGGTCACTGCAACGGGGGTGGGGTGTGCATGATTTGAGACAGACCTCCGTGTGCCTGCTTGAGATCTCAAATAAATCTTAGTGGGCTTCTCCGCCCTGGTGTTATTGGTTATTGGTGCTGCGCACTCCGGGCAACGAACCTAAACGAACTGTTGCTAGCTCCAGCCTGTACTCGGGCGTCCCACCTGCAACAGGGAGGTCTAGGTTGGATATTAGGACAAACTTTTTCCCTAGGAGGATGGTGAAGCACTGGAATGGGTTACCTAGGGAGGTGGTAGAATCTCCATCCTCAGAGGTTTCTAAAAGCCCTGACAAAGATGGTTTAGTTGGGGTTGTGTGACCATCCCCTCCTGCAATCTGGACTGGTGTGCAGCTATGCCCCCAGTTCTCCGTTCTGGGGCCCCAACTTACCCTGCCTTGCTCTATGCACCCCAATTCCTGGGTTAGCTCACACTCAGTCTCCTTTAAATAATCAGACCCTCACCCAGGAAGAACACTCTCACTAGCTGCTCAGGGGATGGTCCACCAGCAAACACCTCCTGTTCCAGGTGCAATTCCAGGAACTTCCATCTTCCAAGGTGCAGCATGCCTCCACTGGGCCTTGCACGTTCATTAACTCCTGTCCATCGATTTAACAAAGAAACTGATATGCACCAGCTTTGCTCTCACTGAGGCCTGACACACTCAACATGCACTGCTTCAGATAAAACAAACATATGTTTATGGATTACAATATGACTTTAAGTGAGTATAAGTCAAATCAATATAAAATCAGATAATTAATCAGTCAAGGAGCTAGCCACAATCAAATAGAAGAAAAGGTTGCATTCTAAACTAAACTAAGATCACTGTTTTAGTCTATGTTCAGTTTACTTACAGGCTTGGCCACCCAGCAAGCAGTGCAATCCCTGTGAGCTCGGGTTCAGGTCACCTTGCTCTACACCATCCTGCTCCAAACCCCAGCCCACTTGGACTCCAACACATCAGCAGGCCCCTGCTGTCCTGTCAGAAATGCTGGTGAGCCTTGGAGTGCTGGTACTATGGGGTACGCTGACATCCTACTTGCCCTAAGAAGAAATCAATTCTGTAGGGCCTGTCATCTGCCTCATCCCCAAGCCATTTCCAACCCCGCCTCCATCCCCTGGCTACTCTGGCTTCTGTGAAAAGGGACAAGATCTAATGGTTGAAAGCCCATCTTTCCATCAGGATTGAGGGGGCCTGTTCATTCCTCTGCCGCTGACAGGCCACATGGCCTTGGGCATGTCCCTTGCACACCTGCCTCAGTTTCCCCCTCTCAGGAGCAATGGAATGGCACTTCCCTGCCTGCAGGGCTGCAAGGGGCACTCTTGTGGAAAGGGGACTGTGGTGGGGAGCTCTCTGGGGTGCCAAGCTGGGTGGGGGGAGGGTGGCCCTATGGCAGATGGCAAAGCTCGCCAAGCACTGGTCCCAGCCCACAAGCCATGATGTTTGGGAAATGTGCTTTCCTTTCCCTGGTGAGCACAGCCATCCTTCGCCCCCGAAGGACTGAACAATACAACTTCCCAGTGGGTTACGCTGTCAAGGACTAGTAGGTTGCCATGGCAACCAGTACCCGGCCCTCGCACAGCACGTTCAGGAAGTTGTGAATCAGAAATAGGAGGTGAGCGCCTGTATCGTCTCCTAGAGATGATTTGAAATCAGTCAGGTGAGACAAGCTCAGGGGGCAAAGGAACTGGCCATGGGCTCCAAGCGGCTACCTTTGCCGGCCCAAAGGACTCACAAAGTGGTCACGTGGCATGGGCCTGAGAAGGCACTGCAGAGTGAAGTGGTGGGCACAAATCCCCTTGGAACGTGCTCGGAGACCCTGGTGATGGCCATGGCGTCAGACCTGGGCAGAAGGCATAAGTGGATGGATGGACAGATGGGGGGATACATAAGTAGATGGAGGGATGGACAACTGAATGGATATATCAGTGGAGGGGAACAGATGGAAGGGCACACAGGTAGATGGATGGATGGACAGATAGACAGATACACAGGTGGATGAATGGATGTATGGATGTATAGCCAGACTGGCTGGATGCACAGATGGGTGGATGCCCCCCCCCCCCCCGTCATGTCCCCCCTTTTTTTTGCCATGTCTATTATATAGACAAACAACTCTGCACCCCCACCTCAGTTGCTATGCTGAATGGAGCACGCTGTGCGGGGCCTGTCTCACATCTTTGAGAAGACACGTTTCTCCCACTCAGTGGCAGCCCCTTTGAGAAGACACGTTTCTCCCACTCAGTGGCAGCCCCTTCAAC
Organism: Pelusios castaneus; assembly: GCA_007922175.1. Classification (NCBI taxonomy): domain Eukaryota; kingdom Metazoa; phylum Chordata; order Testudines; family Pelomedusidae; genus Pelusios; species Pelusios castaneus. The sequence continues at coordinate 1,023,239 of ML688485.1, forward strand.
GAGTTTTCTCCACAGGAGAGAGGGACCCAACCATAGGTCCAGGGCTGAGCGCACCCAAACGTGGGGCTAACTTGGATCTGGCTATGCATCAGCCTCTTCTGCGTGGGCCACGGCTTTGGAAAGGGCCAGACAAACCCTTAGTTCACAGTAGGGGCAGACCCTGTCTGAGCTTCCCTTGAGAGCCACAAACTCGAGTTCTTTGTAGTGTAGATGTAAACTAGTGCCTCTTACTTCCCAAGCACCAACCGAGCCATGGCAGCACTGGGAAAGGAAGGCAGGTGACTACGTTTGTGGGCAGGAACCAGTTGACCTGAAATCACTGGGACCCGGAATCCAGACCCGACTGAGTGATACATGGCCTAGATGGCAGATGAAGCCCCTGAGATTGCCATGTGGTTTATTTAATGTGAAATGCAGGCACCGGGGACAGGGGTCCACAGAGAACCCTACCTACCACTTGAGCTGCATAAATCCAAAACAAACAAGGAGCCTGGGGGCACTTTTAAAGAGTAATAAATTTATTTATCACATGAGCTTTCGTGGGAGAAAATCCCGCTTTATCAGATGCTTGGAGATGGGGAACTTCAATCCTCCAAATGCCCGTTTCACTGCCACTTAAAGTCCCATGGCCCTGCTGGGAAAGTCCCCAAGGCTCCTACGTGTCTGCTGGTGGGTATGTGCCTGGCTGTCTCAGTGTCCAGCCCAGGTCTCAGCCTCTGGGGGGTAACTCAGGCTGGCACTTCTCTGCCGGTCTCACCTGCCAGGCTGGCTCCAGTAGGTGTGTTCCATGCATGCATCTGGGCTTGTGTCTTGCACAAGACACAGCTGCCAGAGGCAGTGATGGTTGGTTCCTCCCTTTTAACCTACCACCCAATGGTTAGAGCACCCACCTGGGTTCAAACCCCCACTCTGCCAGGCGTGGGGCAGGGATTCTAACCTGATGTGCATCCCTTCCTGTTGAGTCCCCACCCTGCACCTTTCAACTTATGTTCTACAAATCCCTAGGAAGCTGCAGACCACATCTAAGATTTCAAAGGGGACTGCACCTTCTTTCATAATTCTTTAGGGGGCTACAGATGAATAAAATAATTGAAAACCACAACCCTAACCATTGGGCTACAGAGCATTTCACTCTCTCTACCCATGCAAAGCAGAACAGCTTCCATCAGAGAACTTGAGAGCCAGCACTGAGTGTAAATCTCCTTTGTGGATCTAGCCCATAGAGCATAGGTGTTCCAGGAGTGTGTATAACTGGCATGGACAGGACCTGCAGGAAGCAGGGGTTGAAGTAAATATAGTACATCCCGTTCCTGAAATAAAATTTGACAAGATCAAATGAGCCACATCAAATGGCCCAACCCGAGGGAGCTGTTCTAAGGGTGGGAGCAAATGAAAAGGCTCCAAGCAGAAAAACGAACTGAGAAGAGGAAGATGAAATGACTATATCCGACAGGATCCGGCACAAAGGACACTGGCATGAGGTTTGCTAAGCAGCGTTCATGCTGGGCGCTGAGACACATCAGAGCAGAGCCCAAGATATCTGGCACTGGCCAGTCACAAAGGCAGCTGCTGAAGGGGCCAGATCCTCAGGTGGTATGAATTGGCGTGTCAATGGACCGGCGCCAATGGAACCAGATGAGGACCCAGATAGGACAGCCAACTGTAAAGTCTGCAGTGAGTCCAGGAAACAGAAGGCAAGAATCAGTGAGACACTGTACACCTTGTACACCCTTATAGTGTAATCTGTGTATCATTCATGGTCACTCTGAGGGTGCATCTACATTAGTAAATTAAGTTGACTTAAGCAGGCTTAAGTGGACTTAATTTACTTTGTATCTACACTGGAGTTTCCTTAAGTCAATTTAAGCTGCTCCTTAAGTCGACTTAAGGAAAATTTAAGTCAACTTAATAAGACCTAGTTTTAAGTCAACTTAAGGCTTAAGTCGACTCCTTAAGTCATCTTAAGGCAGTGTGAACACCCTAAGTCGATTTACAAGATAAGTCGACTTAGGGGAGGGGAAAAAGGGAGCTCCTGCTCCCTTCGCCCCAGGAAACCGCTAGCGGCTTGTCCTGGGGAGAGCCAGTCCCACGCGGGGCTGGTTCTCCCCAAGACCCGCAAGCCACTAGTGGCTTGTCCCAGCTCTGTCCCGGGGAGAAGGGAGTGCGGGGCTCCCTTCTGGCTGGGACCCCAGCGGTCCTGTTCAAAGGGAGCCCCGCAGCTCCTTTCTGCCCGGAACCTGAGCGGTCCCGGCCAGAAGGAAGCCCACAGCTCCGGCAAAAAGGGAGCCAGGGCTTCCTTCTTGCCAGGACCCCCGCGGGACTGAGCGGTCCCAGCCAAAGGGAGCGCGGGGCTCCCTTCTCTCCAGGATCCGAGCGGTCCCGGCCAGAAGGGAGCCAAGCGGTCTGGGCCAGAAGGGAGCTCCGCACTCCCTTCTCCCCTGGACTGTTCCAGGGCTTGCTGTCTTGGGGAGAGCCAGCCCCATGTGGGGCTGGCTCTCCCCAGGACAAGCCCCTCTAGCCTGGGGAGCTGAGGCTCCAAAGGAGCCTTGCCTCCTCCTGAACCTAACCAGTCGACTTAGAGAGTCTAGTGTAGACTCTCTAAATCGACTTAGTAAGGCCCACTTTAAGTCGACTTAGGAGTCCTGTGTGGACTCTCTAAGTTGACTTAGTAAAGTTGACCTAAATTATTAAGAGTAGGCATAGCCTGAGTGTGTAACTGTGTGTGGCCTAGCACAAAGTATGTTGCCCAAGGTGTTTTTGGAATGCTTGTGCCAAACTGAACACTATTGTTATGGTAGCCTGTTCCCTGCTACATCACACACACGTACAGATATGAAACTCTGCTACGTCATATCCCCCAGCGTGCATCTCACACGGCTTGAATGGATGCAGACAAACACAGAGCGAGGGCTCATGCCTTACAGAGGCATGCATACAGGAACAATGGACTGGCCTGAGCACCTGTGAGCACCTTGGCTCAAGAGGGAAAGATCATTGGTGGCCATGACTGATCACCTGACCCAAGGGGTGTCGCGGAAACTTGTTGAAAGAAAGGAGAGATCTTTGTCTCAGGAATGCTTCCCAGTAGCGTGCTGTGGTTCTCTGGTGACAACTCTACATTTGCGGCCCCTCCCCCCCACACACACACATATGTGCGGAAGGCAGGAAGGCACCACATCCATCTGCCCCAGGGAAGGGGGTCTGTATTTGTGGGGAGTGAGGCCTGGAAAGTGCAAATGCAGGCTTGGCTCTGCTGCCTCCACTTCCCTGCATTTACCTGCTGTGCAGTGCCTGCCTCTCCCGCTGCAACCTGGCGCCAGCACTTACCTGAGGTTCCAGACCGCAGCCCAGTGGTGGCTCAGACAGGGTATTATTCTCACCCACAAGCCAGGGAGTGGGTTGCGCCAGTCCAGCCCTTCACAATGCACTGGGGGCATTGGACGAGCTGGTGCCCCCAACCCCTGCACATCATGAAGGGCTGGCTCAGCACTGCCCTCACAGGCTGGCACCCGTGGGCCTGACGCCCTCCGCCCCCCTCCTCGGTATTCCACTGGCTATCCCTTGGAATCCAGCTACATGGCAACATCAAGGACACTGACAGACTGGTAATGGGGGGGAGGGTGGGGCTGTTCTGGCTGCAGGAGTAACCTCAGCCAGGCTGTGGGTAAGCTAACATCACAGACTGAAATATTAAGCTTTGTTTAGGATGTGTTATCTTTTAGTTAATTGTCGCCTACTCCTTGATTCATATTAATCTCTTAATTCATATTAATCTGCTTTATAATAATTTAAAATCTTGCTGCAGTCAAGAAACTTATTTGTTTATTTGATCTGAAGCAGAGCATGGGGATTGAGTGTGTGCAGAGACCTCACTTGGAGTGACAGAGCTGGTGCAAATCATTTGTTTTGATAAATTGACAGATAAGTGTAAATTGTAAGAGTTTGCAGGGGGCAGTGTACAGCACAGAACCCTGTAAGATGGCAGATCCTGAGGTTGCTTCTGGGATGGGGGATGTTTGCTGGGGGGTCTACCCCATTTCTGGCTGGCCAGAAGCACTCCTTCACTGGGCCAGGGACCAGTTACCCACAAGAGACTGGGCGTGAGCCAACCCAGGAATGGGTGGTCCACACAGCAAAGCAGAGTATGTCAGGGCCCAGAAGTGAGGGATTGGGGTGGCACAGCTACGCACCAGTCCAGACTGCAGGGAGGCAATGTCTCAGAACCTGCAGGAGATTTTTGATCAGCTGAGGCAGATCTGTGTGAATCGGAGGGGGAAGATCATCTCTGCAGAGGGGAATGCGTCACGGAGTTTTGTTTTAATGCTGGCTTTTGCCTGACATAATAAACTGCAACTCAATAACATGTAAATTGCAAGTTCCAGAGGGGGAGCCATGTCAGTCTAGTTCAGCAAAACAAACAAGGAATCCTGGGGCACTTTTAAAGATTAACAAATTTATTTATATAAATTGCAGTTTGCTTGCATGGGATTCTAGGGGACCTTGGCTAGGTCACCCCAACCGTTGCTCAGCAGAATCAAATGGGCTAGCATAAGAGACGGTACAAATAGCTAAAAGCTACCATGGGACTGGAGTGAGCCAGGTAGAGCACCCTGAGAATATCACAAGGCACACACGGTGCTTGGTATGGGTATTGGGTCCTAGAGACCAAACCCTTAGTCCCCGCATCTAAGCAGCTCCTTGAGTCATAGACAACTAGCGCCACAATAAGGAAGGAGCCAGAAGAAACCCCCTGGATCCCACAGGGCAAGGGGGTGGGCATGCTGGAGCCAAAGTGGTTGCACACTGCCAAGGTAACAGCCGTCCATCACACCCATGCAGCTGCCTCTCTTTTCCAGGCTCCCATGGAAAACAAACCCAATGGTGGGGGAGCTTAGCAAGCCTGCGACTACTCTGCTGACCTGCGCTGGGGCTGCTAGGTATGTCTGGGGCCTGGATGGGAGACCGCCAAGGACACCCAAGGTGTTGGTCACAGCTGGTGATGATCTTTCCTCTGCTTCAGTGCAGTGCCAGAGCCCGCTTTATGCCGGGGGCGCTGTCATCCAGGTGGTACCGTGGGGACCCGAGTCATTCCCTGGGGGATATTAAGGGGTGGAGGCAGTGTGGTTTTGGCTAAGTGATTGCATGCCACCGGCTCGGGATCCAAGAGTGAGGGCTGGGGCAGGCAGGGGTACACGTTGTGCATGTGTAACCCATATGCCTGAAAAGGCTATCTCTGAGAGACCTGCTGAGGGTGGGTTACTGTTGCTGGGCAGATTAGCGACCCACAACTGGAAACTTCCAGAAGCAGGGAGTGGTAGCAATTTGAGCATGCTCCACAGTGTACCCTGCTGGTGTGACGGGCTGTTGTCAGTCAGATGACTGGAGAGCAGCAGTCTGTGCGGACAGCAGGCAGGAGCTGCCTTGAGGGGAGACCATGTGCTCAGTGTTCTGGAGAGGAGCTGAGCCAGGAGTGAACAAGATGTTTTCTCCATGTAAAGGAGTCATTTGCGACAGACCTTGCAGACATGCATATGGGACTGAGGGCTGGTTGCAGAGGAGAAGAGAAAGCCTGCATGGAATGCTACAGAGGATCCCAGCAAAGAAAGAAGAGGACAGCTATTTCTTGCCACTCAAGCTTCCACACTGGAACAGAGACTGTAGCTGAGAGTTGGGTGAACTCCACACAGACTTTGGGATTCTTGGGTATCTTTCATGCAAGGGATTGTTCTTGATTAATTGTAGTTTGTTTTCTTAGGATAAGGTTCATTTAGTTAGTAGTTAATAAAGTTCATTGTTATGTTTGTTTTTAGTAGTATTTTAATGTGTGAGTGTAGCTCTGAGCAAGCTTCGCCGTGAGTCCTGTACAGACTGGATCCTGGGTCTCCAGCTGCTTTCCCCATAGGGGTTGGGATTGATTTCTGTGGGGCACTGGAGAAGGGCAACTGAATGAATTTTGGCCCACCCAAAGGTTACACATACAGCCGCTTGATATGCTCAGGTGAGCAGAGAGCTGAGACATTGAGGCAGGGCAAACAAGAAGCAGCCTCAGGTTCTGCAGAGGGGCCTCATGGTGCTGAAGTCACTGCCCTTGCCAGGCGGGGATCTGCAGCTGGGGGTGGCTGGGGGCATGTCCAGTGTCAATGACCACTAGGGCCTTGCCCTGCCTCACTGGTGCTGGGCCCAGCTCACCTGGGTCAGGTCCAGCCAGGTCATTTCTAGTGATGGGTCAGAACAGTACTGGGGGCAGGGAGAGGTGGGGGGAAAGCTGTGCTAGTGAGTTGTGATTGGTCAGGAAAGTCAAATGCTACTGTTTTGGCTCCTTGACTGGATGAGTGTGTGAATATTCATGCCAGCCGGAAGCGCTCAATGCCTCCGATCAGGTTTCCAGCCAGTGGAACTAGACATCCCCAGTGCCCATGGGAACATGCCCAAAGAGGGCTGAGCCTTTTGCTTGCCCTAGTGGCATGAGAATGCCAAGCTGGCAGGGGTTGGCACAAACTAGGTGATGCTCAGCCAGTGACAGGCTTTCCTGCAAACCCAGATCTCAGCCCACCTGGCACAATGTGCCCTAGATTGCCCAGCCTAAGCCTGTCTGAAGGGACCACGCACCATCTGGCTTGGGGAGGATTGAGTTGTTTTAATCCTTGACCCAAAATGGACCCCGAGCAAAGCAGGAGAGAAGCGAATTGGGCCTGGTACATGTGGACTGAGGGTGGGTGGTACACTGGACAATGAAATGGGCACTGGTATGCAGGGGGACACATGGCAGGCTCCGGTATAAGGGGGAGGTTTAGCCTTCCTCAGCAGCAGCCTCTGCCCCTTTCCTAGGCTATGTCTACACTGGGGAATTAAGGTCGACTTAAAAAAGTCGACTTTAATAAGTCGACTTAGAGAGTCCACACTGGACTCCTAAGTCAACTTAAAGGGGGGCTTACTAAGTCGACTTAGAGAGTCTACACTGGACTCTCTAAGTCGACTTGTTCAGTCCAGGGAGAGCCAGCCCCCGCATGGAGCTGGCTCTCCCTGGGGCAGCAAGCCCCTGAGCGGTCCCGGGGAGAAGGGAGCGAGGAGCTCCCTTCTGCCCCGGACCACTCGGGTCCCTTCTGCTCGGGACTTCCCAGGTCCTGGGCAGAAGGGAACCCTCCTAGCCTGGACCACTCGGGTCCCGGTCGCAGGGTCCCGGCTAGGAGGGAGCGCAGGGCTTCTCTCTTGCCAAGACCTGAGTGGTCCCGGCAAGAAGGGAGCCCTGAGGTCCCTTCTTGCTGGGATCCCCGCTCCAGCTGCCCGCTGCTGAGCAGATGGAGCGCGGGTCTCCAGCTCTCCCTCCTCATCGGGACCGCAGGGTCCCGGCTAGGAGGGAGCGTGGGGCTTCCTTCTCCCCAGGGTCCACGCTCCAGCTGCTTACCTGCTGGAGCGCAGGTCCTGGGGAGAAGGAAGCGAGCCCCGCGGGTCCTTCTTGCCAGGACATGAGTGGTCCCAGTGAGAAGGGACACATGCCCTAAGTCGACTAAGTGGGCTACCCCATGTCTACACTGGCTTAAGTCGACTTAAATAGTCAACTTAAGCCTCAAAGTTGACTATATACCAGGTGTTATAAAGTCGACTTTGAATTTCCTAAAGTCGACTTAAGGAAACTGTAGTGCAGACGTGGGGTAATTAAGTTGACTTAAGCAAGCTTAAGTCGACTTAATTTTCAAGTGTAGCCGCACCCCTAGAGAGCAAGAGAGCTTCAGACGCTGCCTCTTACCCAGGCGTTTCCGCTGCTCTGAGCTCCCCAGTCAGCTCCTGCCACTCTCCTCCCATTCCCAACCTTCCAGGGGCCCTGCGCCAATTAATGGCTGCAGCTAATCAAAGATTAAAGCAGCTCTGGTGGCATCCGCCTTTCAGGGCAGCTCCTTACTGCCTTTTCTTTCCTCCCCTGCCCTGCCTGTGGGCCCAGGGCCCTGCACGCCCCAGTGTAGGATGTGACACGGCCCCCCCAATGGGGCTTGAGCACCGAGAGGAACTGGGAGGGGTGGGGGGTAGGATGCCCTTCCATGCTCTTCTAATGACCCCTGGGGAGGCTCAAACACAGGGAGGACCTGGCTAGAAGCAATGTATTGTAGCCAGGCATAGTTAGGTAGCTGGAGCAGTGGCCCTTTAAGAAAGGCCCACTCCTGCGTGAGTTAAAGGAGCAGCTGCACCAGCAGCTGTAGTAGACCTTTATCCAGCCCCTGGCCAGGGGACAGGCTTCTGGTATGGGAGTCTTCCCAGGACTTCAGTGCAAGGAAGGCACAATGGGCCTGGAGACACGGGAGTGGCCTGGCAGCTCTGGTGCAGCGTCTGGAGCTGGTGTCTCTTGGCATGATACAGGGGGGCACTGGTTCTATGCACACCCCTGCTGCGATGGCATGGAGCCAACAGCCCTCCCCCATGACCCTGCCCAGCCTCCCTGTACACAGCTGGGCAGAGTAGCAAGGACATCAGATGATCTGATGGAGGCTGTGGGGAGGGGAATGAGGGCCTTCTCCCCTAGCTAAGGGGCTGAGAAGGAGTGCCCCAAAGGCAGGGGCAGCCCCCAGCACAGCCATGGGGACAGGAGAGGTGCAAATCCAATTCTCACCTGCCCTCTTCCTGGGTGGGACAGAGCAGACCTGTAAAAAGGAACTGCTCTGGGATGGTGACATCTGTACCTCTTTGCTAACCTTGCTATGGCTTCTGGGTGCCTCCAGATCCCTTCCCCCTGTCCTGGCGTCCTGCTCCCAGGCCCTGCAAGCAAAGTGAGGAATAGCTTAATTAGGCCATGAAAGCAATGGGGGCTTCGATGCAATCAAAGGCAGGTCGTTAGCTCCGGCACCAACGTGCTTGGCGCCCAGCCTCTGCCAAGCTCATTAGGTGAAAGCTAGGAAGCAAAGGCACTAATTATTCTGCTGCATCCAGGCCACGGCAGGCCCTGATTCAGGGAGGGGAGTGCCACTCACCCAACGTGGAGTGGCCTGGGCGATGTGGAGATCATGATGCTGGCCCAGGTGGCATTGGGGTAGGAGTGTGTGGTGGTATGCACCAGACTGGGTGTCAGTCTGTCTCTTTCCCCTAGCTGACAGAACTGGGACAGAGCCATCCCTCTGTGCTCTGGGTTTCAATCCAACTGGAGGCAGCAGTGACCAACCGTTATTCCCAGGAGCTGGTTGCATGGTAGGCCTGTTGAGACATGGGCAATCTCCTTTTAGTGGGTAGGTGCCACTGCCAGGGAGGGGCCCAGCACCAGCTTCTCCAGGGCCACTGCCAATGCACGAGTCTCCAGCAATGCAGAGCCAAGAGGCCAAAGAGAGAGAGAGAGAGCAGGGGAGGCATTGGGTGTCTCTGGATGGTTGACTCTGCGGTCCCTGATTTTTTAGCACTCTGGATCTTGGCACTCTTCTTTTTCCTGGCAGACTGGATGGCCAGAGGGAGAACTGGCAGGTTTATAACACTGTAGGCACCAAGGAAGGGAATGTGATTAGCTGAAAAGAGGAATGATTTTTTAGACAGTGAGTTTTACACCATTGACTTCAGCAGGGATGGCCCATGCAATTCCATTGGCATGGCATTGATATACACCAGTTGAGGAACTAGTCCTTTCTTGTTTTGTTACTGCACATTTGCCTCAAATGCCTAAGGCACAGTCAGGAGAAAGCTATCTGAGTTAAAGTCTCAATAGCCACCTCCCTCCGTTATTAACAGCTGAGACTTCTCAGTCCATGCCGCTGAAACTTCTATCAAGTCCTCCAGCAAAAAACAGGAAGCAAAATGTGACATCCCAGAGACTTTATTAAATATTAATTCAGGAAAAAGACCCTTAAACACCTTTGGGGACTTGTGACTAATAACAAAGAAGCTCTAAGAAGGGTTTCTCAGCACTGAGGAACAGGTAGAGCTTAGTACTGGATAACAAAGTAGTGGTGATATTTATGTATAGCCATTTCTGTGGCATGCCTCCCCATCAGTGCCTAGCACCGCCCAAAGACTTGAGGCTGGAGCATTATCTTCATGTGGAAACTGAGGCAGAGAATGGGTATGTGACTCATGCTGGGTCTCTCAGCTGATCGGTGGAAGGGAACCCAGGTGTCCTGACAATGGTGGTTTGTGTTAACTCCAAGGCCATCCTGGCAAAGCACTGAGCGATCGAGGCTAGCTGGTCATCTCCCATGCATTCAGGGTACTGCACGGGGGCCCTAGGAGCATTGAGTTCAGGATGTTGCCTTTCTGCTGATCCAGAAGGAGCAGGGAGGAAAATGCGTAGAAGTAGTGGCCATGATGTGGAGGCAGGGAACAAACAGACAGGCTGGGGGAGCCCCAGGAGACCCTAACACAGAGGCAATTAAACAACATGATGTCAGCTTAAATCCAACATGAGGCCGATGGAGCCGTTGAACAGCAAATTGCATTTGTACCTAGTGTTCTCGGTTCCCACTCTGAGCCGCAGGTTCCCAGCGTACTGCGACTGCCCCTGTTCCTGAGCAGCGAGCCCCCCCACCAGCACCCACCCCCACTTGTGGGGTATAAACTAGATTCCTCCCTGTTTTACGCAAAGGCCAGGGGCAGAGTGCACCCCAGGGGCTCCAGCCAGGGCCTGCTCACTCCTAGTCCAGGAGCCCTGCACTTATTGCAGGATCCAAAGGGTTCACTGTCCACGTGGGTTGGAGCTGGCACTGAGCTCCCATGACCTCTGCCCCCTTCACTTATGCCTTGGGCCCTCTCTGCCATGGCCTGGGAACAGAGACGCAAATGACGCTGAGAGATCTCAGGGTTTCAAAGGCCCCTGGGAGGCACAGCAGGTTTTCCTGGGTTGTGGGTGCTGTGCTGGGGTGAGCAGGCTTGGGAACTGATTTGGGATGCGAGGGCTCCCCATTACAGGTGTAGAAAGCCTCCCATCAAGCCCAGAGCTCCCATGCATCTCACGTGCCAAACAGCAAGAGGCCTCCCTCTTCCCTCTGTGACCCGGTACCAGCTAGGGGGATGGCACTGCTGGGGCATCCTGCCCCACCTGGGTCTTCTCAGCAAACAGCCACACCTCCCCAGCACGTGGGTGCCTGCAACCCAGCCTTCATCTCCTCTTCACATGTCTGCCCTGCAGCCCTGTTCTTGCCGCTTCCCTTGGCACAGTCCCTGGAAGGGCTCATGTCCCTATAGAGCGTGGGGGAGAGGACAGCTTACCCAGTGTTTAGTGCATTGGCACAGGCACTGGGAAATTTGAGTTCCAGCTCTTGTGTGAGCCGTGGCAAGGCATGGAGGCCTGGATATTGCAAAGTCTTTAGGCCTTCCTGGGCTCCATCTTGCAAAACAAGAGCATGGCAGGTGCAGCGTCAGACCAGCTGTGCTGGTGCCGGGGGCTGTATAGACACCCAAGAGCTAGAGCTCAGCGGGGCTCTGTCACCCTCCTCTTCCTTGCCACCCCTCTCCTCTGCACTGTGCCCAGGGGTGCGGTTTGGGGGCTGGGGGAGAGGCTGCCCATCACTCCGAACCTTCGCTTCCCAGGGATTAAACCACAGAGATTCTAATTATTTCAAGCTAGATCAAGCAATTTCCACAAAGTGCGTTATCAGTTCCTTGGCTTTTGCCTTCTTTTTCCCCTGTAAATTTGCTTGCAAAGATGACAGATTTCATGCTAATATGCATTTATCCTGCCCTAATTCCACTGCCAAAGACAGGAGAATGCCTGAGATTTAAAGTAACAGGCCAGCTATAACAGAATTCGTTGTGCTGGTTATACCCACTGCCATGACTCCCTGTCCCCGCATGTTAGCTTTAGCTGGCATGATTTACCCAGAAGGTTTTTTGTTAGCTGTGCATTGCCTTCACATACCAGGATCGGCCATCACTGAAATGCAGCCATCTCTAGGGTGGGGTGCAGCAGTGAGGCAGTGACACGATTTATGCGGTGATGAAGAATGGTGTGCCTATTTGATGTAGGGAGGCAGATGGTAATTGACTATTGGGGGATCACTGCTGGAAACTGGCCTTTAATGAGCACGAGCGGTCAGGACTTTGGTCTAAATTTAAGATGATGCCTCTAGCAGCACAGAGTCCCCCCCCTCCCCCATCTTGGGGCACTGATGGATCACCAACACTGTGGCCTTGTGATCTGAAATCTGCCATCTAAGAGGTGATCAAGCCCAACCCCATCTAGCTTGTGTGATGTAACGGGGCTGACCCCAGCATGGCTTCATGGTTAGGGGCTGGGAGGGCTCGAAAGGGGCAAAGTCCACAATAGCATGGCTGGCCAGGCAGCCATGGGTACATTATCTTGGATAAGGCTAGGAGCTAGGTGGGCCCTCCCAGCTTGTGAGGTTTGGAGTATATCCAGAGGCGGCCTGCAACTTTTGGGGGCCCCAGGCACTGGCCCATTGAGAAGCCCCCCTACAGGCCTGTGGGGCCCCCATAGGCCACTAGGAGCCCCATATAGGCCCCCACAGCTCCCCTCTGGGGCCCCAACTACCTGCCGCTGGCCTCACCCCCCTGCCATGGCCCTGGTCCCCTGCCTACCTGGCCCCAGCTCCCTGCCGCCAGTCCCGGACCACCCCCTTCCCTGCTGGCCCCAGCTACCCCTCCCATCCTTTGTTTTCCTAGGCTGTGTAGGCTATTAGCTGCTCAGGGCAGTGTCTCTCTGTGCAAACATCCGTGGCCAACTCAGATTTGCAGGGCTCAGGGTGCAAAACTACAGTGTAGACCCAGCTGGAACCTGGGCTATGTGAGCCCTCCCCCAGCTCATCGAGGAATCCCCAATGCCCAGCCATCTACACTGCAATTCGGCAGCCCTGCAATCCCAGCCAGAGTCAGCTGTGGAGAGTTAATTGCCATGTAGACACAGGCTCCTGGTTACACAGCCTCTGGTTTGATGCCTGAGTGGCCCTGGCATGAAAACCAAGGTGAGGATAACACATTCTTCCCAAAGATGCCTGCAACCTCTGCAGCAATCTGCTAGCGGCTTACTGCTCCTGGACTCTTGTGAGGCCTAGACTTGATCCAAACTTAACAGTTAGCCTTGGCACTCAAGGGTGTGAACTCCCTCCCCAAGTGACACAGGTGTGCTGACCTCACCCCCAGCTAGCTGGAGCTACGCTGATGAAGAATATTTTCATTGCCCAACCTGTGCTGATGGGAACACCCCTTCTGTTGGTGTAGGCTGTGTCCACACTACAGGGGTACAACGGTAGATCTGGCCGGCGCCACTGCTCTGTTCTTACAGGTGTGGAGCACCCGGGTCTGTGAAATGTGTTACAAGGTGTGTCACTCGCAAATTGGGCTTGCAGAGAATTCTTTTTTGGGTGTCTGGTTGGTGAGATCTGCTGAAACCTGATAACAAAGGGTTAAGTTGTTTTCTTCAACTCTCTCTCCCTACAATTTGCTGGAATAAATTGGTGCCTTGCTGAAACCTGATAACAAAGGGTTAAGTTGTTTTCTTCAACAGGTCCAAAGGGGTAGTCATGTTAGTTCTGTACTTCTCCATCTTCAAGCATCTGACCAAGTGGGATTTTCTCCCACAAAAGCTCGGGCAATAAATAAATTTGTTAGTCTTTAAAAGTACCACAGGACTCCTTGTTTGTTTGGCTGGTGGGTCTCGCCCACATGAGCAGGGATTAGTTGATCACCATATTTGGGGTCAGCAGGGGATTTTCCCCTAGGGCAGAGCAGAGTGGCAGGGGCCCAGGGTTTTTTTTTTCACCTTGCCCTGTAGCATGGAGCACAGCTCACTTGCTGGTGGATTCTCTGTACCTTGAAGTACTTAAACTCTGGTTTGAGGACATCAGTAACTCAGTCCTAGTTAAAGGTTTATTATGGGGGTGGGGGTGAGGTTCTGTGGCCTGCGTTGTGCAGGAAGTCAGACTAGATGGTCATATTGGTCCCTTCTGACCATAAAATCTATGAATCTTTAAGAGGATGGATAAAGGATCTGATTGGACCTATATACAAAATTATTGGGTCAGATTTGTGAAAATGTTCCTCTCAGGGGCTGCATCTACACTGGTAAATTAAGTCGACTTAAGCTTGCTTAAGTTGACTTAATTTACCCTGCGTCTACACTACAGTTTCCTTAAGTCGACTTAAGCAGCTTGCTTAAGTTGACTTAAGGAAAATAAAGTCGACTTTATAAAACCTGCTTTCTAGTAGACCTAAGGCTTAAGTTGACTCCCTAGAGTTGACTTAAGCCAGTGTAGCCGTGGGGTAGCCCTAAGTCGACTTAGGGCTAGCCCAGGGCTACACCAATGCCCTCCCTGCCTGGGGGGGGGGGGCACAGGGGTAGCCTGGCATGCCCCCCCACCTGGCAGGGCAGAGCCCTGCCCACCCTTCTCCTATGCCCTGCCAGGATCCCTGTCCCCCTTTGCCCCATTGTACCTAGGTACAATGGGGCAAAGGCTGAGCCCCCTGGCATTGGGCAAGGGGTGCCCCCTCTGCCCCCGTAGACCTGCCCTAGGTCCCCCTAGCCCCACAGAGTCGACCTAGAGCATCCAGTGGGCACGCTCTAGGTCGACTTTGTAAGTTCCCCTTTAAGTCGACTTTATTTTTAAGTGTGGACACACTAAGTCGACTTAAATTCACAAGTGTAGACATAGCCAGGGGAAGGGGAGGAAAAAACCCAAATTCAAAATCCTTTCAATGTTTCAGCCTGAAAGGACTTTTCAGTTCGAAATTTCCTTGCATTTTCTTCCACCAAACCACCAAAAGGGTAAAAGACCCAAACCATCTGACAGTGGAAATAAGCCTTTTTTGTGTTTTGGAACAAACAAACGTTTTGTTTCACTCAAAACAGAGCCTTCTGGGAAAAATCTTTTCACTTCACCAAAAACATCATGTGGGGATCAACTCAAACCGGATTTTATTTTTCCAGGTTTTCGAAACAGCTGGGGAACCAAAGACTCTGCTAGTCTGAGTGCTTGGCCCAGTTCCTGGGAGCGCAGCTGCCGATCACGGAAGGGAAGGAATGGCCATTTCTCTCCCATTCAAGGGCTCTTGGGTGGGTAGCTTGGGTCTCAGGAGGGATCACACAAGGGTAGCCAGCTCCTTCTGCCATGGCTGCACAGCTGTAGACAGACCCTTAGTGATTTGCCTCAGGATCCTATACATGAAACTGAACCTAGTTGGTGAGACCCTCCTCTCCAGGGAGCATTATTGGCTGGATCCACAAGGGCTGAGAGAGCTGGCCGCTGAGGAATGCATGACTGGATTTGGGCCCATCAGAGCGCCAGCTGCTCCCTGCAGTGATAGGAGAGGTGGCCGCCACCGGGGCATCTTCAGCAGAAAGCTGACATGCTTGGAGCATGTCTGAAAAGGCAACCACTCCTTCGCAGCACACGGTCAGAGAGAGGTGTCCACTCCTGCTAGAAGCCAGCTACTGTCTCTGCAGTCAGCCTGCAGATTAAATGCAGAGTGTGCTGGGGGAGCAGAATACTTTATAACCATTGACAAAAAGCCCCCGCGGTTTGGCCAGCATGGGGTCGGGGCTTAGGCGGCTACTGGTGCAGCTCATTGCTTCTGAGCCCAGCGTGCACGGGTGCCAACAGAGCTGGAGGGAATGTCTTCGGGGGACCCACCCTTGAGGAACTAACACCCTGCCAAGATGGATCGCTCGTCCCTTGCCCCCTAACAAAGGGATGTGATTTCCTTCCTCCTCTGGCTCCCAGGTACAGCCCAGGCTGGGGAAGTGGGCAGAGGTAGGTGTGGTGATGATGGGGACCTCGGCATAAGCTGGCACCTACTTTGCCAGTGACACACAATCCATTTGGCTCTGGGTCTAAAACACCAGGCACAGAATCGTGATGAGGAGCTGTTGCCCCAGTGACAGGCGCAGCTCATACATTGGGCAGAGGGAAGGGAAACAAGCTGTCCTTCCAGCCGACGGTATGGGCTGTAACTATCCCTGTTCTGGGGCAGTGTGGTGTGCTTGATGCAGGGGAGATTGTAGAGTCACTGGGAGGGAGGCCCCATTTTCCTAGCTGGCTGGCCCAGGCACACTGACTCACCCCAATAATCCTCTGCTCACCCCCACCCCCACAAGGATGTGGGGCTGAGCACCCTGCCGGCAAAATGCCCTTCAAAGAGGCACAACTCCCTTCACTCATACCAAGGAGAAATGCTCCATGCTCTGGGACCATGCCCCGGTTTAGTGCCCTGGGCTATGTCTACACTTGCTAAAATTAGTTCAAATTAGTTAGTTCGAACTAACTAATTCAAACTAATTTTAGTTAGTTCGAATTAGCTTAATTCGAACTAGCGTGGCCACACTGGAACGTTAGTTCGAACTAAACAAGCACTTGCTGAGTTCGAATTAGCGATCCCCATTCAGTTCAATGGCCGGTTAATTCGAACTAAGAAATTAGTTCGAATTAACATGGCTACATTGGTTAATTCAAACTAGTTAGTTCGAATTAACCCCATTAGTTCGAATACCCTATTCAAACTTATTAGTTCAAATTAAGGAAGCCCTTAATTCGAACTAACTAAAGCCTAGTGTAGCTGTGGCTTTAGTTAGTTCGAATTAAGCCTCCTTAATTCGAACTAAGTTGCCAGTGTGGACATAGCCCTGGTTTCCGTGCTGTGTACAGAGAGGGAGGCTGTGCCACCAGGGAAAGGAACTGCCAGGCAGGTGGGGTGTGTCACACTCCCCTCCTGCAATCTGGACTGGTGTGTAGGTGTGTCACCCCAGTTCTTTCCTCCTGGGCCCTGACTTACCCTGCCTTGCTGGGTGAATCCCCACTCCTGGGTCAGCTCACACCCAGCCTCCTGTAATCAGTCCCTCAACCAGTGGAAGAGCCCTCTGGCCAGCCACTCATGGATAGACACCCAGAAAACACCCCCAGACCTAGATGCAACCGTGGGAACTGATGGCTTTCAGGGTTCAGTGCTGCCCACTGCACCCTGCAAGCTCCTATCATCTTGTCCAGCAATCTATCAAAGAAATCGCTATGCACCAGCTCTGTCATGCCAAGTGAGGTCTCTGCCCACTCTCAATCCACATGCACTGCTTCACATAAAACAAACCAGTAAGCTTATTGACTACAGTAAGATTTTAAGCGATTCTAAATCAGAGTGATATAAATCCAAAGATCACTAAATCGAGCTAGTTTCAATCAAACAAAAGATCATTCTTATTCTAAGCTAAGATTGCTGTTCCAGGCTATATTCATCTAACTGCACAGATTTGCTGCAACGTGCCTTTCAGTCAGACGTCCTCCTTTGGGTAGGTGACCATCATTGATGTTGCTTGGGAGCCAGATTCCAGGGGAGAGCCCATGGACTCTTTCTTTTAACAAGTTTCCTCAACACCCCCTGGGGTCAGATGATCATCCATGCTCAGCAATGGGTGTGATTCCTTCCACTTGAGCCAAAATGTTCACAAGTGCTCAGGCCAGGCCATTGTTCCTGTATGCATGCCTCCGCTGGGTGTGGAAACACAGTTTTGTGTTTGTCTGCATATATTCAGGCCACATGAGACACACATTTGGGGCCATCACCTGGCAGTTTCATATCTGTACATATGTGTGATATTGCAGGAAACATGCTACCGTAACAGTATGTCATGAGCATTTCAAAACCACCGTTCATGGCCTCTTTGCATCAGGCCATACACAATTACACTGTAAGGGTGAACATAAATGATACACAGATCACACCACAAGAGTGTACGTGGGGTGCAGCATGTCACAGGGTGGGCACAAGGGACCCTGGCAGTGGTGGGCAGTAGCCAAAGAGCCAATCATTGGCTATCAAAGCAGGAAGGGGCTAGGGTCTGTCTCTGGGGCTGTGGTGTGATCCTACACCAGCTGCAGAGGGAGGGAAGGAGGAGAGTTATAGAGGTGCAGCCACCCTCCCTCCCTCTGATCCCCCAATCCCTGGCTTGGACATGAGTGCCAGGGCTGGGTCCTGTTGGTGACAAAGCGCTCCTTCCTCACTCCTGTGTGTTGTCAGTCACGCCAGTCCTGCCCCCAGTGCCAGCAGGCCTGCAGTCTGAGACCTGCAGTTGTGCAGGTGGGTCCATAGCACGGCCGTGGGGTGAGGCCCCCCTGGAACCTGGATTAGGGCCTGCGAACCAGGAGCCCAGTGAAATCCAAGCAGCTCAGCAGTCGTCCTGCTAGTGGGCAAGGGGTGAATGGCTGGTTGGCACGCAAGCACCTGTGTTCATTTGCCAGTAAGAAGTCTTTAATAAGATGCTGCCCGGGACTTCCAATTACACACCACAAATAGTGCGGAGTAAACAGCCAATATGAGGCAACCCGCGATGCTTGGATGACAGCAGTCGCGAGAAGTCTCGTGAATGAAGACACCAACCATGTTTGCGGGGTGAGTTTTATTTTATTTTGAGTTTTTATTTATTTCTCTGACTGGCTTCGATGCTTGTTTAATATTTCAAAAGTCCCTTCACCCCACCTCAGCAATTCTCAGTTGATTTGGGCTCTAGCGTTTTATGAACTCCATGGGAAAGAGATCTATCATCACTTTTCTTATTAGAAAAGCAGTCGCCTGGGAGTAAATCTAACATCCACACAGCAAATCCTTGGGCTGGAGCTCTTAAGCGGCTGGCACATGAAATACAATTGCGACTTGGGTCCTTGAACTGTCCCAGTTTTACCTCCTGCAAAATCCCACCAGAGAGTCAAAGAAAAGCTGAATCAGACCCTTGTGAAATTGTTCCTATTAAAAGGTGCCAATTCAGCATTCAAGTTGCGGAGCCCTGGTGTCAAGCATTTCCAAAACACACAGAAGGAAAAACCATTCAAAGAGGAGCTGTTTTTAGCCAACGTTCAGAGCAAGTGCTAACAGGGGCCTCCCATCTGGGAGCGGCAGGCGGGCACGTCGGAGCTGGGACATTTTTAGAAATTAACAAGCACGGCTGACAATCCTAGTGAATCACAACCAGCAACAGCCGACTTGTTCGCACCCGGCACCCCGCTGCGCTCGTGGCTCCAGAGTGCCAAAGCTGTGAATGCCATACGAGCCTCAAGGAAATGTGCCATCGCTGTGTTTTAGATGCCATAGCTGGAGTATCAGAGCACCTCGAGATCACTCATGAATTTAGCCTCAAACACCTCTGTGAGGTAGAGCAGGGAGGTTTTCCTTCTGTCTGCACTGTGCCTAAAACAATGGTCCTAGTCCATGGCTGAGTTCCTGGGGTCTACGGTAATACAAACAAGAACAGCTGGACAAATGGGAAACTGAGGCACAGAACCTAAGGGACATGCCCAAGACTGCATAGGGACTTAAACCCAGGCCAAGACATGCCCTAAGCAATGAACCACCCTCCTCTTGTTCAGCAATGATATCTAGCACCTAGGACCCTGACCCACTGAACAGCCATGTAGACCTCTGGATCTGATCTGGAATACCAAGATTTTCCAGAGAGATGTGTAGTTTTGAGGGTCCAACTGGCAGTTCCTTGAAAGTGCCTTTCAGAGTACTTGATGAGGCCCGGGCCCAGGCCCCTTCAAGGTGTCCCAAGGGGGGCACCTAAAATCATTGGTCCTCTTGGAAAGGATGAGAGGAGAGAGGAATGAAGGGCCAGTTCCCCAATTCCCAGGCTCTCCTTGCTATTCAATCTTCCAGAGGTGACGTTACTGGGGTTCATAAAATACTGGGGGAGACAGAGCCTGGCTTGTCAGGCTTCACATTGGCTGGCTGGTCTTGGCTCGAGCGCTCCTCACTCAGACTCTGGTGTCTCTTTGCCCCAACTCAGAGCTGCTGCTTCTCCTCTTTTTTTTCTCTCTTTAAATCTTCCCAGGGGTGTCCCCAACCCTGCCTCTGTCTGCCCATTCCCGGTGGCCTGTAGTAAATTCTGTGTCCTTGTTTTGGACTGTCGCCATGCTTCCCAGCCAGTTGGGTTTGCATTTAGTAGCAGGGAGAGGGCAAAGGCGGAAAAAGGAAGGGGAGCTAACCAGACCCCTACTACCACCACGTAAACACCCCTTCCCCAGCCAGAGGACTTGCTCTGTGACTTGGCCACTCTCAGCATTGCTGTAGCAGAGAGTTGGGGTGGATTTGTGAATGTCAGGGTACGCTTTCTCTGTTGGTCTGTCACCCCTTGCCTCGGGGCCAGGACCAAGATCAGGTGCTTCCAGGCGGGTTGCTCCCCCTCCATTTAAGCAACTCTACAAGTGGTGCCCATGTGGCTCCGTCCAGTGCTGCCTCCTGGTGACTGGGACGAAGACTTCCTCCTGCCACCCTGCTGGGCGGCTTGGGCTCAGAAAGTGCCAGTACCTGAGCATGTTCTAGCCACAGACCCTGCTTGTATCTCATATACTGGCCATGTGGGTCTGGCATCCCACAGACAATGGATGGATCAGGGCCCCAGGCTGCAAACAGTCTGGAAGTCTGCAGAGGTGCACCAGAAGTCTGTCATAGCTCCATTTCTGTCTGTTTTGGGCATGGCCCCTGTTAGCGGCTACTGCCAGGCCTGTTTCCCAAAAGCTTTGGTAGTTCTCATGGGTCCATTCTGGGACCCTGGAGTTCCCAGTGAGAGGCTCAGGGACATCCAGCAGGCAGTAGGAGGTGTACTTCGGGAAGGTGTGCACTGCGTTGTTCATCCATAGGTCAGCTCTGGCAGGTAGGAAAGCCAGCCTCTTCTCTGCATCTGAGACATTTTCCACAGAGTCCTGCTACCACCATCTAGTTGGCTCACTTGTGGGAAATCAGCTGCATCCTTAAACACCTATCTCCTTCAAGGGGTCGTGTCATGGAACAGGGCTGGCTGGCCCTAAGGCCGCCCTTAAAGAGACCAGGCCATCTCGTTACAGCACTTTACATTACCGAAGTGTCTTACCAGCCTCTCAAAATGATTCAAAGCACACTTTAAATCTAACCCCTTGGCATTGTGTTTGCAGACTCCAGCACACTGAGGATGCTGAAGTCTGCCACAGAAGCAAGGCTGGACTGAAAGGTTTTTGCTTCCTCATGAACTGTGGTGGCTTCTTGGTTCTTCTGAAGAGTCTTCTTGCCTGGAGGTGTGGGCTGGAAGATGTGATGCCAGCAGCCTATTTGCCAGCTCTTGTCTGGGGTGCAAGAATTAGCTAAGAACTGACAAACTCATAACTGGAAACCAGATCATGGTAGTTTTGCTCAAAATAGGTATTAGTCTGATGAGAATATGTTCAGTATTTAGAGTCTAGGAAATGTGGCTGCCTGCATTAATCTCACTTGTGATGTCTGTATTCCATGGTAGAAGAAATACGCAATTTTTGCTTTATAACTTGGAAAATGTTTGCTCTGAACGTGTGAACTCAGGCACTGCCCATCCAGAATCAGCTGGGCCATCAAGGAACATCGCACTACAAAGAATTAGTCAATGGCCCTAAAGCACCTGAGAAATGTTACGTGCAAGGAAACTTACCCTGTGAACTTGAAAGCTGAATGAAGGAAAGAAAGCCAAGTCACAGAGAAGTTTTAAATCTTTTTGGCTGTTTGAAATCTGATGTGTCAGAGACTCCACAGTGAAGCCAGAGATCCCCAGGGGATGCCTTCTACTCCTAGGTTGACCCTGAAAGACACTTTGAATTGACAGATCACTATAACGCTTAGGACTTAGATGGTAACTCATGAGCATGTTTTCACCTGTAAATACCTCTCTGATTCATTTTTCATAGTTGATAAACTTTGAGATAGTTTATTACAGGACTGACTACAGGTGTTGTCTTTGGCATAAGATCTAGGAGCCCCATTGATCTGGAGTAAGTGATGGGTCTCTTGGGACTGGAGTCAATCTGCAGGTGGAGTGATATTTTGATGTAAGTGACCATTGATCGCTAAGTCCAGTTTGTCTGGGTGGCAGGGTAGACTGGGGAGTCTAAGGGGACTGTGTGACTCCAGAGTTCAGACTGTGACAATGAACCAGGACTTCACATTTCTTACTGGTTTGGTGAAATCTGATTCTAGACCAGTTCAGAGGAATACATCCTCTTCTCTTCCCAAAGCCTTACTGGAAGTGAAAATGCACCTCCTTCTTCAGGGGCTGGGATCTTCAGCCACTGTTGCTTTTCTTGGGCTAATCCTGGTGGTATCTGTCAATGCTGATACACTGGGGTTTTAACTCTGCTTTAACTGCATGGCTTGATTGCTTTAGGTCTTCCGGGCATGGTGGTCTCAGTATATCCTTAAAGCCAGAGTTAAAATTCATTCTTGCATTAAGGTCATTTTCTGAGCTACTCCTTCAGTTCCATCAGGGTTTTAGAGAAACTGAAATTCCATTTCAAAGGAGTCCGAAAAACCCACTCCTGTGTTCTACTGAGGAGTCTTTCAGGTCTTAAAATAGCCTTTTAAAACTTAAATGATTCTTAAAGAATGTCTTTAAACTGAAATGGGTATTGAGGAAAGGACTGTCTTGCCTTGTCAATCCCTGGAGAGCTTTTTAAGTATTGGCAGATAATTAATTAATTCCTCAACTAATATAAATATTTTTATATTGGCTCCTTATTTAGTAATCAGTTAAAGCAAATTACCTAGCTATATTTGTACATACAGCATCTCGCTATTCACATAACAATAGCATCAGACAGTTATTATAGGAAGAGGCTGCATTTAGACACAAAATATCTCCAAATAAACATCTCAAAAGAAGCTCATACCTTAAGGCTTAAGCACTCAAGGAACAACAGAGGTTTTCAGCTTTAAGTGGAAACATGAGTTTAAGCCAGAAGCAATCAATATCTTCTGTAAATCATTTCCAAACCCTAAATGTTCTCCTTACCATTTGGAGAACGAAGACGTTAGAGTGTCTATAAAAGTCAGTTTTGAGGTGGGTATTGCTAAATTTCTTTTTGTGTGGATTTAAAACTATAGAGTTTTTCTTCATGCAAAGAGAATGGGTGTAGAGACTTCTACCGCTTTTTTATTCTAAACCTCACTCCTCTTTGGCCTATCCTAAATCTAGACCACCCTCACGCTTTCACACAGCCAGGTCTCTTTTGAAAGCATATGTATCTTGTTTGTTTTCTTCATATAAAGATCACGTCTCTGCCAAACTTGTGTCTTATATAAGAGGAGGAGGTGAGTTCTTCGAGAAGGCATTCTGGCTGATGGCTTGCTTTTTGACCAGATGACTCCTAGATTCACAATCTACCATTTCCAGTGCATTTACAATTGGTGGCGAAAGGGCTTAGCTGCCTACATTACAAAATTAAGTTGATTTAAGTTAAGTCGCCATATAGCCACCGCAGGAATTAAAGCAGTGATTAAGCATGACCAAACGTGCTCCTTCTGCCAAGGGCATGCATCCTCACCAGGAGCACTTGTGGGGCACTGACAGGGGAGCGAGCAGCTGTAAGCGATGGGGCTGACAGCCAATAGGGAATGTGATGCAGCATCTCTGCATCACCCTAAGACATAAGCGGTCCACTTCTTATGGAGTCACGATGTCTGCATAGCAGGCAGCTCGCTTCGGTGGACAGCATTGTAGTGTGGACATTGACAGAATTAGGTTGATGTAAGCTGCCTTGCCTCAATCTAGCCCTGTAGTGTGGCACATGCCAAAGACACCCATCAGTCTACGCAAGGACCCGATCACAAGAATAAACACTCGCATACAGCTTTCAAATCGGCATCAGCTGCGGAGCATTCAGTAAAAGCAGATGCTGTAAAAGAGTCAGGCTGGATGGACCCGTGGGTCTCATCCAGGCTGGCAATTCTGGCTCCCAGGCCCTGGCACTGCAGAGTTGCTGGGACGTGTCTGCACAGAACTGGGCATCGTATTTAGAAGTCGGCACTTTGATTCATGCTGGCAGTACCCACCTGGTGGTCAGAGCTGCATGGGGACAGCCACACTCTAGCAAGTGACTCCAGGATGGTTTGCTGCAGCACACTCAGCCTGGGGGTGTCCATAGGTGGGGAAGCTGATTCTGACTTCCTGCTGATTCTGGCTTTGATCCCTAAAGCCTGCCAGCTCGGAGCCCAGGTAGCTGAGGGCTGTGTTCTGCTTGCAAGCACGCTCACTGGATGAGATTGGCTGGGGTGCTGGAGCCTAGCCCCCAATTCCTGTCTGGGGTCTCGCCAGCACTCCAGGAGGGACTAACGTGCCCATCGCTGGGGGTGTGGGTGTGGAGGCTGAGAAGAAACTGGTTTTATCATCTCACATCTCAGGGCCCAACTCAGGCACATTTGGTTCCTGCAGTGAACTTAGTGTGATGGTGTCCCGGCCCAGAGCCTCACTGCTCCTCCTGCCCCCTGGTGCTCCTCTCCTGCCCCCTGGATGGTCATTCCCATCCAGCCCATCTCCCAGCCGCTGGATGCAGAGCGCAGAACTCATCCAACTCCCAGGATTGGTCCTTCTGCCAGGACCCTTATGAATAGCAGCCTGGCACCCCAAACTCCGGCGTCAGAAGAGGGGAACTGTGGGGTTGGGTGACACAGGCCACCGTTCTGCAACCATTTGGACCCCAACATTGCATACATTAATCCCCATGTGCACATACAAAGTGTTGCACACAGATGGACATGGGTACACACACGTGTCTGTCAGATACGAGAGTGGCTCATGCAATCAAGGCTGTAGTGCATGTACAGGAAACCCCTCTCTTGGTGCCTTTCATGCCCCTGCAGGACCTCAGCTGAACTGAGAATTCATCAGTAGGTGGCCTCAGAGATCAGGGCCCAGCCACAGATTCAGGCCTGGGACGATCCAACCACCTGGACTTTAGCATGCGTCAGAATCTGAACTCCGATCCTGAGGAGAATTTTGCGGCTGGCCGCCAGAGCTGGCAGGAATAAAGATCTCACAGGTAGGGCATCAGTAGTGGAATATTTGCTTAGACTGACATGTCAGAGATGAGCAAGTCCACGCATATTCTCAGTAAATGTACATCAAACCAGGACTGATCTCGGCTCAGCCCTTGTCACCTAAATAACGTGGTGATGGATGCTGAACAGACAGACAGACGGAAGGACATGTAGGGCAATGGGTGGAAAGATACATATGGCAAATCCCTGCTAGCTACAGGGTCTGTTGGGCATCTCCAATGTGCAATTGTTGCTTGGCTGGGCTCCCTGGCAAGTCACATGTCCGTGTTTAGGCCAGAGCCCTGATCCCACCAAATTCGATGGCAGAATCCACGTTGGCCCCAGTGGGAGCAGGATCTGACCCCACCGCACATTCCCAAGAGCCTCTGTGAGTGGCTGCCTCCACCCCCACCCTCCACCCCCGGAGCATAAGTTCCTAGCACTATGATGTCACTGCTCTCTGACTATGATGCAGAGCGTTGCTATGGTAGCTTTTTCCTGGGTTCTTCCCTTGCCCAGCACCTGGGGCTTCTGGGGTTGGGTCTCGGTGCTGCAGGCAGGATTAAGAGGAGGAGCGTGGGGAAAGCCCTGCTGAAATGAGCCACCAAAAGGCGCCTCAAAGTCCTGGTCCTGCCAGCAATGGGTCTGGCTCCAGAAAACAAGCGTCTGAGGGAGCAGAGAAATACAAGGACTACTGTGCTGTGGTAATAGACACCGGCACTGGTTACACCAAGAGTGGGCTAGCCGGGGACGAGAAGCCGCACTCTGTTGTGCCAAGCTGTGTGGGGGTCCCCAAGATCAGGACCAAGGACAGCCCCCTTTATTACATCGGGAAAAGCATCCCCAGCCAGAGCACAGAGGTGAGCATGAACATGGTGATGACCCATGGCGTGGTGACCGACTGGGATGCCCTGGAGATGCTGTGGCATCACATCTTCTACACGGAGCTTGACGTGTGCCCCAAAGAGCTGGCCGTGTTGGTCACGGATGCCCCTCTCTCCCCGACCACCAACAGGGAGAAGATGGCCGAGCTGCTGTTTGAGAACTTCGAGGTGCCAGCAATGCTGGTGGCCCACCAGTCCCTGCTCTCGGTGTACTCCTACGGGCGTACCAACGGGCTGGTGATTGGCTCTGGCTACGGGACCTCCTACACCGTCCCCGTCCACGATGGCTACATCCTGCCCCATGCCACCTACCGGCTGGATGTGGCAGGCAGTGCGCTGACCCATTACCTAGCCAAGCTGATGGGGGAATGTGGGAACCCCTTCCAGGAGGAGGAGCTAGAGTTGGTGTGTGCAATCAAGGAGAAGTGCTGCTATATCCCCAAGGACTTCCAGGCGGAGCTGACGGGGGATGAGAAGAAATACCTTATGGACTACACCCTCCCCGACAAGCAGGTCATTTCCATTGGCAGCGAGCGCTTCCGCTGCCCTGAGGCACTCTTCAATCCCTCTGTCCTGGGCTTCCCTGAGGTGGGCATTCATGTCCATGCCATGAACAGCATCAGGAAGTGTAAGCCGGAACGCCAGGCAGAGCTCCTGGCCAACGTGCTGCTGGCTGGCGGAACCACCATGCTCCGGGGCTTCTCTGAGAGGGTCAGGAAGGAGCTGCTTCAGATGGAGGCAGTGGGCAAGGGGCAAGTGGGCATCCTGGCTTCCCCCCACCGCAGCTTCTCAGCCTGGCTGGGCGGCTCTATTGTGGCCTCTCTCAACGCCTTCCAAAATGTCTGGATCAGCCGGCCATCCTACAATGAGAGGGGGCCCTTCGTGGTCCACCGGCACTGCTTCTGAGCAGGCTGGTACAGGGTGGGCAAGACAGCATGCTGGGGTGTGGGTCTGGGAAAGCCACTCTGTAAAGGCTGCTTATGGGACAACAGGCACACAGTTGACTTCATCGTGAGAGATCTGCCAGCCAGCCTCACAGAGGGGAAACCTGCTGGTGCTGGGATTACGGGGTAGCACAGATCGGGAACACGTGCCCCACCTTGGGATGGACCGGACAAGATAGGCGTGTGTACCAGCTCTGTGTCACATGGCACTGAACGGGGGCAGCCATGAGTAGGGAGGGTGGCCTATACCCCCCAGGGACACCCTGCCAGTCATGTCCTATAGCCCCAGCTGAGCTATTCCT
Organism: Pelusios castaneus; assembly: GCA_007922175.1. Classification (NCBI taxonomy): domain Eukaryota; kingdom Metazoa; phylum Chordata; order Testudines; family Pelomedusidae; genus Pelusios; species Pelusios castaneus. The sequence continues at coordinate 1,050,083 of ML688485.1, forward strand.
CCCCACCCCTGCAAGGCCACAATGTTTGTTGTGCCCTATAGCCCCCCCATGGGCTATTCCCCCCACCAGGGACACACTGCCTGTCATGCCATGTGCCCCCAGATCAGCCACACACACCTCAGGGGACACACAGCCCATTGTGCCCTATATACCCCAGCTGGGCTAGCCCTCCATCTCCCCCAGGCTGTGTTACTGTCTAACCACAGGTGCTCCAGCCCCAGATCTCACCCTCTGTACATGGAGGTCCCTTGGTGATGGGGGACTTTTACCCACTCCTCACAATGGGCAGGCTGGGCAAGGGCTGCGAGAAGGCCAATTTCGCTACCTAGAAATGGGAGCTAATTCAGTTTGTTTTACCCAGTTGCCATGGCAATCCCTGCTGCAATTATGACTGATTGCCTCCCGGTTGCCATGGTGATTTTAAACACCCAGCGATGCCCATGTGCCCTGTAGTGAGTCACCTGTGAGCTGAGCTGGCCCCGCCCCGGCCTCTGCCCCCAAGAAGTGGCTGGCCGGCAAGCCCCTGACTGATGACTGTGCCATCCTGCCCTGGGGAATGTTGGCATGGCCAAATGTGCCCCACAGTGGCACAACGTCTTCCCACACTGCCTGGGAGGCTTAGTGGCCGAGCCCCTGGGACAGCAGTGGGGGTGTTGGATGGGGACAGGCCTCCTTTGGGAGATCTTCCCACTGTGCTCCAGTCCAGAGCTTCCCTGGCCTCTGGGTCCCTCCTGCTAGCTGCTGGAAGGGGGTAGGGGCAGCAGAGAGCCACCAGGGAGCTGGGGATGGGGGCTGTCAGGCTGCCGATGGCATCTTATTGTATTGTGTGTACGAAAGGGAGAGCCCAGGGCTGCAGCCACCAAAATAAAGGTCTTGTATCCACCCCAGGGAGAGGGATCCCGGCAACTCAACTTCATCTAAGACCCCCTCCCCCACTGCCCCCAAGCCCCACTGCCTTCCTTCCCTTCGACCTACTCACTCACCCTGCCCAGACTGTGCCCCATGCAGGGACATGAGAACTGGAAACAATGATGCCCTCCGCAGGAAAGATCCCGAGGATGTGGTGCCCCAAACTGCAGGACTCAGCCCATCAAAGCAGCAGCCTTTGGGCGAAAGCATCTGCGCTCCAGCAGGCCGCCATAGCAGTGGGCGATCTGTGTGACAGAGATCTGGAGTGGGGATTGGCTGTTACTTGGCTGTACAGCTCCAAATGCAGAGGGGCTTGAAGCCCATCTGGAGCTTCAGTGCTGTCCCTTTAGAAAATGCCTTCACATGCCAACATCTAGAGAGCCACTAGTGACTCCATCTCCCACCAGGTTGCAGCTGGTACCGGCTCTATCCGGCGCTGTCTGGCATCTTCAGTGCCTGTACCACCCTATCTCAACTCAGCATAGTCTGTGGGACTGCAGCCCTCAGCTGTCACTGGTCCCTCTCCCTGTTGTCAGCCTCACCACGGCCCTCTCCGGTGTGGGATCCTTGTAGGTTCAATACTCTCACAGGCCTCTTTGGCACAGAGGGCACCTAAGATAGCCAGCACTGCAGGGTCCGGGCCAGGAGAACACTACTGCTCATCTGCTGTCCCCATGCAGGAGGAGATAAGGAGAGGGTGGGGAAAGTGGCTTTCCTGGGAGCCATCCAGGGCAGATGGAAGGGGTTGGCGTGTGGAAGGGACCTTGGCAATGCCCTAGCCCTTAATGGAGGCCATCTGGTGCCATGGCGCTGGGGATCATGCTGGCTCCTGCTCATGTGCATGCAGCACCTATGGCATGCAGCACCATCTACCACATGGCTGGCTCGCAGATGGAGCCCTGGGCTGCCCCACACTGACAGACAAGGAGCCAGTTAAGGGGTCCCCCCCCACAGACTAGCCCATAACAGCACACAGAGGCCAGGTCTGCAGGTAAATGGCATGGCAGCATGCACCAACCCCGGTACCACACTCCCCCAGTGCCCCACAGCCACTTCTTCCCCACGGCCCTGAGCCAGTGTCACGGAGAGCGCATGGGACATCACCATCTGGCAGACCTGGGATCAGACTCGGGGAGACCCTGGCTGTGGGGTCAGACTGAATTGACCCTGGCTTTGTGCAGAGAATAGCTGGTGGGCTTTAGGACAGATTTCCCTGGCGAAGGCCGCCACCCCCCAGAGTGCCTGGTGCTGGGCGCATGGGGGCCCCCTACAAATCCCAAAGGCAGCCAGCATGCTGTAGCCAGGCCTTCATGGCAGACTGAGAACAGCAGATCCGGGCTCTCATGCTCGCTCCTGCTGCCGACAGAGGCCGAGTAAGTATCAAGCCGCTCCCGCTGATTAATTGGGACTCGCACTTGAGGGGACCGAGCAGTTCAGAGATTAATCACTGCGTCTCTCGCCATGCCCAGGCTGTGTGATTAAACTCTTGATTAGAAACTCCAGCTGCAGTGCACAGCTAATTCCCCTGTGCTTACCCAGCAGTTAATTACACACAGAGGTGGTCGGCCGCTAATGTGATCACAGCTAGCTGGAGGGAAGGATGGCTTGCTTTCAGGACCAGCCAGAATATGCCCCTTGGCCCGTCCACATGCCACCCACCTTGTTACATGGCCAGTGCATGGCTGGGGTGAAGCAGCACCAGGTGCCTGAGCTGACTAGTTGCGTAGCTCCTGGTCTGGGCCCCTGGCCGTGCTTTGCACATCAGGTCCTTGTGCAGCCTGCCCCACTCTCCAGGGGCTGTGGGTAGCAATGTACCAGATAGGGTACATCGGACTGGCCAGAACCGGCTGGCGCTGGGATCTGCACAGGCCTCTAGGGCCCAGAGAGCCAGCAGAGAGGGACCACCAATGGAAAGCTGTTACAGTTACAGCTGGGGTGGTGGAGGTTGGATATTAGGAAAAACTTTCTCTAGGAGGTTGGTGAAGCATTGGAATGGGTTACCTAGGGAGGTGGTGCAATCTCCGTTTTTGGAGATATTTAAGGCCCGGTTAGACAAAACCTGGGCTGGGATGATTTAGTGGGAGTGGTCCTGCTTTTAGCAGGGGGTTGGACTACGTGACCTCATGAGGTCCCTTCCAGCCCTAAGATTCTAGATTCTAAGACGGGGTCACAGGTGGAAGACAGCTTGGGCTGACTTATAATGCCCTCAACTGCACTTGAAACGAATGCCCATATCAAAACAGTACGGCCACTCTTTTCCCACCAGCCTTCAGAGATTTGCAGGTGTTCATAAAGCCCCAGCTCCTGGAGTCACATGAATCTCAGCTTGCACTTTTCTTAAGAGTGAGTTTCTAATGCTTCTGGTAGTGGAGGAAAGCTGGAACAGGTGATCGGAGTGCAACCTCAGGCTGAATCATAAGGCAAAGGGGAAAAGATCCACATTAATTATTTTGTAAAATCCTTCTAATTTTGAAGCCAATCCCATAGTTTGAGAGTATGGTTCTTGATTTCTGAATGCATGGGGTGGGTCAGGTGGCTAGAGCTCTTCTAAGCACAGCTTCTTCTGCACAGCTCTGTAGTGGGCACTCGTGCCCTGTCTTTCTGCACCCAGCATGTCTGGGAAGAGGAATTCCCACCCAACCTTTAATTAAAGGCACAGACCTTCTTTCTCCAGCCTCTACCTTGCACTCAAATGTGAATGGATTAAACATAAAATGCTCACTAGACAAGCAGAGGGCAAAAAAGTTGTTTTCCTCCTGGGACCCCGTCTTCTCTCTCACTGGTTTCCCTGGCTGTTGGTGGTCAGTCCCTATCCACTGGCTCTCTGGACCCAAATCCAATGGGAGTTGGCCCTACAAGCCTTGTCCCATGAGGTGCCCAGCATCCTTGGCTTTGATTGGCTTCGGTGGTGGTGCAAGGCTTTCAGCACTGGAAGGTCCAGGTTGGTAAATGCCTCAAGACAAAGGCATGGAGGCTGTATCCATGGGTACCCCCCAACGCAGGCCAAATCACCACCAGGGGAGAGGCTGTGATCACTTGAGGACCCACGGAGGCTCCCACCAGAGGTCCCCCCACCCCACCTCTCTCAATGGCACATGAACACCCTGTCTCAGACTGTGCCTCTAAGGTCTGAACTTCCCAGCCTCATCGTGGAACACTACAGCCCTGTCTCTACAAACACAGCTGCTGCACCTTGCTGGGCAGGATCAGAGTCACGGGCCGCAGGACTGAGCTGGGCCTGAGTCCCTTTGGAGTCAGCAAGCAAGTGCACAGCAACCACCTGGCTGCCCCACGTGTCTGGAACTCATGCCCTCAGGACACCAGCCAAGATTATCCCATCCCTCTCCTGACTCTACAGCACCTGCTGTCGGTCCTGATGGTCTTCCAGAAAATACCATCCTGGCCACTATGGATGTACAGGCTCTTTACACTAACATTCCCCACAAGGATGGATTACAAGCTATTAGAAGAACCATCCAGGATGATGACACAGCTAAACTTGTGGCTGACCTCTGTGACTTTGTACTCACCCACAACCATTTCAGATTTGAAGATGATCTATACCTTCAAGTCAGTGGCACTGCCATGGGTACCCGCATGGCCCCACAATATGCCAACATCTTTATGGCCGATTTAGAACACCATTTCCTCACATCTCATCCCAAAGCACCTCTACTTTACCTACGCTATATTGATGACATCTTCATCATCTGGACCCATGGTAAAGATGCCCTTGAAGA